>UXGD01007922.1:0-10234 GCA_900474315.1 Torymus auratus | reverse complement strand
GCAGGTCAGATCTACAACCCTCGATGCAGTAGTGTCGGTAGGGTAGTAGTGGTTTCAGGGTTATGATCATGATTCGTAAAAATATGAAATATTTTTAACTATATCCTACATGATAGAAAATAAAATAATAAAAAAAAAATTTTATTTTAAGTAAGATCGTAGACGGTTCCGTCACATATACATTCGGTTTGGCATTAAAGTCGTTCATTTAATACACGTTTTGTGTTAAATAAGCAAATTCGACACATAATGTGTAGTAGGTTTTGTTTTTATTCAAAATATTGTTAAAACTGGAAACAACTTTTTTAACTGTGTTGAGTTAAATAAAGAGGCATATAAATTGACTTAGTTATTAAATGGCTGATAAAATATTGATTTTATCAATGACTTTTTGCGGATCTGCATAATAACTGAATTAATAGAAATTGTGTCCGACTAAAATTGATTCTTGGATGTGCAATTGGTAATTAATTATGAAGAAATATTTAAAGTTTAATCGAATAATATCTAAAGTTAAATAATTCATTATTGAAATTTTATTAAAACTTTTTAATGACTTTTTATCGTCATTACTTATAACTGCATCCATTTCCGTATGTAGTAATAAGTTCCTATAGAGATTACATAAATTTTCTAAAATCTTAGAAAATACATGATAATATTTCATAAAATATAAGAAAAGATTAAATCCAGCAAAGATACGACCCAACGCGTATCATATTCAAAAGAAATATCCAAACGCACAACTTTACTTTGCAGCCTCAATTCATCGCGACCATATTCTTCCTTTTCCAAAATCTAAAAAGCTACAATTGTTTGCAATAAACGCTCTAGTTTATTTCCCCCGTTAACTTCTTCTCAGCGCAAGCCCCTGCACATATATCCTCACACACACACATACACGTCCCAAGGCAATTTCCGTCGCGCGGCATTAACATCGTAATAAAAAACGCGCAGATCGAAGAACAAACTCGCTTCTTTCTCTCTTTCTACCCGCTACAACACATCCTGCGGGGGGCCGTATACACGCGCCTCGCAAAAAAGTAGCGCCAGCACGCGGTGATGAAAGAGAGCGAAGAAGAAGAAGACCTCGATCGGCTCGTATAATACCAGCGCGGTGCGGCTACAAGAACTGGAGGAATAAAAACGCGAGTGTCCGAACGGGATTAACTTTACGACGACGGCGCGCGTGCGAGAATAAAAAAGAGAAGAAACGGAGAGAGCAGTCGGCTTTACTACCGCACACGTGTCGGCCGTTCACGCGCGCTCCATCTGAGCCGCTGTAATTGTTGCCTCCCACCCATCCACCCACCCGCGTTATACAACGCAACTGCATCCCCCCACACACATATACACGTCGAATGCAGGCGCGCGCGTGTCCTCTGGCTTGCACGACAGGATTGGACAAGGGCGCGCGAGCTTAGCGCTGTAGGTATACATGTCGCGGAAACGTTATGGCAGGCGTGCCGTGGAGGAGGTGATGGTAGCAGCAGCAACGACGACGACGACGTCAAAGCATGTGCGAGAGTGCTGTAGGTAGCTAGCGCGTGCACAGCTGAACAGGATAATTATTGGGGACCGATTGGTTCTGGAATATGGAAATTGTTGTAGAAATGCTAGGAAAACGCGCGGCGTTTCGGTGCTCTCTGTGTACAGAGCTGACAGCTTATATATACGCGCGCCGAGTTTCCGCACGCGCGGCTGTTGTTGCGGTGGGGAAGGGTGGAAAGAGGGGGAGGGAGTAGGTGCGCGGCGTTTTTGGGAGAATGCGTGGAAAGTGGGGCACTTCGAATGGCCTTTTTGAAAGTGTGTCGAGATGAGGGTAAGTACCAAGTGCTTGGAGCGTTAGTGAAAATTACGCTTTGCCATAATGTTGTTGTAGTTTCAGGCTGTTATCTTTGGGATAAAAAGGCTGTAGGGGTTGTAATGAGCTGGTTGTTATCTGATTCTATGAATGGAGCGCGTGTTGTCATGTTCCAGCTGCACTTATTCATTCTAAAAATAGTAGGTTTATCTGCGTAGAGTTTTGTGTATATCAAAAGTATTGCGAATTATATTATTGAAAAGCTACATTCGTTTCGTTCTATGCGTATTGTGAATTTTATGACATTTTTCGGAAATTAATTTTTAGAAGTAATCTTTCAAAGTCACTTTTCAAAACATTTGTTTTTGTTTATTCAAAAATTTTAGTCCGGATTTTTTTTCAAGTGACTTAACATTGAAATGGACTTTTCACCTAAAGAGAATTGACACTTTACCTAAATTATTTGGACCCAATGCTGAAAATAACAAACTAAAAAGAACAAACATATGAGGACAACCCATCTGTGAATATTTCACCGATGGAATAGCGAAATGACTTTTTAGGTAAATCATCCTTTTAAGCGGAACATCACTTTACGCAAATAGTCAACACATCAAATGGAATTGGTATTGATAAACGTGCTTTGACAAAATCGCAATAGTTTTAGTAAAAAAAAAAGGTTTTAAAGAAAAGACCATACCAAAATAAGAATTTCAAGAAATAAGACCCTACGAATAATAAAATATTCGAAAACAAGACTAAAACGATAAAGAATAAATAAATGGTTAAAGAAAGCCTCTGAGAAATTGTCTTTGAAAACATATCCGTAAACGCAATATAGTTACGTTAAATGAACCGAGACAAGCCTAAAATAGATTATAATTAATGAAATATTTTACGCAATTTATCACATTATAAACTCCAGTTCAAAACAGCAACATGATAATATTATTATCAACTAAGAGTACAATTTTATTATACCAGCGCCCGTCGTCTAAATACCTATAAAATGAAGAGGATTAGTATCATGGGATGAAACTTGATTATGTTGAGAAAGTGTAGTTTAAAAGTACTGAAAGTTAAACGCTGTCTCAAGATTTCCAGAAAACAAGTTACGCGATAACTTTCAGGCAATTTATGTCTGCAGCTCGTTACTAAAAAAAAAGAAGAACTTTCTCCCTTAAACTTCATTTTATGATTTAAATAACTTTATCTAATACTTCGAAAGAACTTTTACGCAAGCATTTAACAAAAATGTTATACAACAAGAACATACAAATTCGCAATAATCACAAATCACCATAAAATCTCTTTGATTTCAACTAACTCAAACACTCCCTATTATAATTTACTCAAAACTCTTCTTTGTCCTCCGATACTCACCTTCAACAATCGCGCTATAAAACACTCTCATACACCCCTATCTCTTCACCTTACGCAAATGCCTAATTAATTAGAACCCTCGTGCTTCTCCATCTCAAAGGCGAATCAAAAGAACCCGCGTCGATTATATTATCTCGAAATCAAAGGAGCCCCCGAGATACTTAACTCGCGCCGTGGCACGACGTGTACAAGGAGCCCAGCTGCTAGCTAGCTGGCAGTTTGCTCGGATTTAACGTCACAATGTCCAAATGGATCAAAGGCGAGGGATTCCGGGACTCTGGATTAGCCGAGGTCCTTAATCCGTCCTATCATCTTTGCCTAGACGGTAATTGCGGGACTACGGAGGGATGGGGCGATCCATTTCTACGTAATTACAATGCGAACGCTGCGAATCTTGGGTGCGTCGGTGCGAGCTCGTTGCGTATATAGTGTCGGAAGGGGGGATCATTGTTGCGCTATCTGTCGATATTTATCAGCCCGAGAGTTTAGAAAGGAGTTATTGAGGGAGATTATGTGGAAAAGTATCGTTTCAATTTGCGTTAATCGGTTGTTATTCGCTCGGTATTAAGGTATGATGCGAAAAGTAATTTGTAGAGCTATAAAATTAAAAATAACAAATATGTTACATTGTGCGTGAAATAGAGCCCAGGATTCATCTCATTCGCATCGACTTGATTAGAATTTTGAACAGATAAGATTTCATGTTCTGTCCCATGCCAATGGTAGATAAATCAATACACGACATTGTTACGGTGACAATTGTATTACTGAATTAATCAAATCCTAGGATTGTTTACGATGTCTCAATATAATGATCCATTTTGCATTAATGCAATCCCCTAAGGTATTAAACTTAACGGGCACAGCGTAGCTTAATTAACGATCGCCATGCGGATGCATTAAAAGGATAATCCGAAACGTTCGCAGGCGCTTACATTCGAAACCCTTTAATTAACTTCGCTTTGAATAAATTATATTCCGTTATAAAGGAAAGCCTCCGAACGCCTCGGAATACCTTTCAAATTTTAAATTATTACATAACTCCGTGACCCTAATTCATTTATTGCAGCAATTTCTATGGTAATATAACCACTACAAAAGTCTAAGAAATATGCATTCATAATAATCCTTTAAAGTTTTTCATCTACTTACGCGATACATCCACTATCCTAACCACGTGCATAATCAGAAAACCTCTGATGATCACCCACGCATATCGTGTACAACGGCCATCACGTATGTACACCTCGAAAGCATGTTTTTCCCTGTTTCCTGCCCTGTAGCTATACATGCATCCAAAAGTTAGACTAAAATCCACCACGCACAGCAGAGGCAGGAACTACCCTAAAGCACCTCGTAGTCCCCTGCGCTACTCATTGTTTTGCTCGCGTACATACACACGCACGCAAAATTCTAATAGCCACCATTAGCCAATGCCTCTCTCTCTCCCTCTTCTCGGCGGAGTAATAGCTCAGTCTGTTTTACGCAGCTATTTGCCACGCGATTACGTCGCTTTATACGGGCTGGTTATATACGAGCGTCCTTCCCTCTCTACTCTCTTGATCTATAATTGAGATTTTATCACCGAGTAGCATTTTCGATAGCTCGGTGTTATGTTGCGGCGAGGGGTGGCGGTAGTAAAAACACACCTCGGAGCTAGATGTTCTTACGATCCCGATTGTTGCATAATTTTCCACGGCCGCGGTGGCGGTGGATATTGTGTATAAAGTTTTAGCGGGCGCTTTGGTCCCGGGATGAACTCTGCACGTAGCGGTGCGAGGTTTTGCTCTATAGCGAGAGTAGTTGCGGGTTCCCGATGGTTTGGTTCTTCAGCAGTTCGTTAGATTTTTCTTTTTTTTTTCTTTTTTTAAGATAAAGTTGATTTTATGAGTGGGGTAGTAGGTTCTGAAATATTAATCTTGGAGGATTAGAGATGGTTTTTTGATGGTTGGTTGGTTTGGAAGAGTAGGTAATATAATGATAAAGTTTGTCAAAGGATATGAAATTCTTGAGAGGGTCAAAAGAGGGCTGAAGAATGTCCTTGGTCCTTTTCACGAGCACACGTTAGATTCTCTTTCTGGAAAAACGTTGTAGCTGTTGAAACCTAGAAAGCTTTTAATTGCAATGAAAAAGTTTAAGGTATTAAATTCGAAGTTGTAGTGTATTTTACTGCATTTTATACCGCCCAGTATTTACCGATTTCGAATTTAAAGAGTAGTCATTAACCATTGTTCTATTATATCACAAATGATTACTAAAATCTAATAATTGATTTCTTCGCATTTGTATTGTTACAGTTGAAAACATAAAAATTCCAGTGCATGAAGGAAGAAGCTGTGTCGCTGTACTATGATCGAGAAAAATAAATCAAGATCTTCAGAAGAAATAGGTGAGTTACATATTAGTATTTTTTATTACTGTACGCGTCATAAAATTAGAAATGATAAATCCGAAAATAATAGCATATACATTAACATACTGCGTCTTAGGAAAAGATTTTATTATATTTTCAAGACGGATTTCTCTCCAGAAATAATTCTCTTGACAATCTTGATAACGCCGAAATAATAATAAAATAATATATTTCAGAAAACGAGTCCACCGTTATGATATGCGAGAATTTACTAGAAATTTAAAATATCCGTAACGGAGAAAATAAGAAGTAACAGCTCAGCTTTAGTCAGCCATATCGAACTTATCTGCTATATGAAACACAATTCTCGCTTTCATCATCCCCCACGATTCTAAAAAAAAAATCACGAAGCGTAGAAAAATACTCATATCGCCAAACTACGCATATATTGTCATCCTTAATCACTGGCACCCCGAAAGCTCCCAGTAAGAAAGAGCCGAAGAAAAATCCGTATTTCCTTAATAACGCCACCCCAACGAAATCACCGGCCCATTTCGCCTCGCTCGCAATATCACTCTCTCTCTTCTCTTCGTATCTCTCGCAACGTGTCGCGCTCCCCCGCGTTCGTCGATGCGAGGTATCTTTCAGCGCTAGACCAGCTTGCCTCTCATAATTGTTATGAAAGTAATAACGAAAGAATCTGTTCATCTCTGTCGTCTTCCTTGTCGGTCTTTCTTTCCCGGAATCATTTACCATTCGTAGCGGTGTCGTCGACATCCTATACGCCTGGACGCTTGCCCACGTGCCACGTGACTTGGCCCAAGAGCCTATCTACCCTCCTCTAGGTCGTATAAAGTATATATACCGGGAAACGCGGAGATGAAAAATACCCACGCGCGGCGTTGAATTATAAGCGTAAAGATACTGGGATAATACAACGGTGCATGCAGATCGCAGCTGTAATCTTTATGGATGGGAGTCAAAGAGATGCAGTAGTTCATCGCCGGGAGGGAGAATTGCGCGTCGTGCGAGGTTATATGAAGTCGGGGTTTACGTTTGTTATTTGAAGTGGATAAGCGTTGTTGGTGTATGAATGTTGGAGATAGTCTTTTTCTGAGAATTTTATAGTTTTATAGCGTCATGAAGAAATAGTTAAAAAGTTACGCTTGATTAAACTTTTTAAATTGTTCTTTGACATTTTGAAAGTGCACCTGTCCAAACCACTTGTCTTGATAAGAAGAAATCACATAGAGTCTTCTATACTTCAAATTAGCAGTTTCATTACTTTGTAATCTCCCATTTCAAGAAGTGACAAAGGATAGCGTGTATCATCTGTTCCCGTGATTTGATCTGACAATTAGAACCACGTAATAAGTTCGGGACGTGGCTGAAGAAAGTTGGCGAAAACAAGCTAAAAAAGCGACAGGCGGCAGACGTTTTTAATTCCTTAAAGAGGCAGCTTTATAGTAACAGTGAAATCTTCAAAATGTGTGTCAAAACATTGATATGTTGATATGTTCCTTCATAAAGCTAACAATTACTATTATATTCTATTTTATAAAATAATATAGCAATCATATAGGAATCATATACTTCATTATAGTAAAAATTCAGTAAAATATAATACCTTACAATTAGGTCAAATGGTTTGTTAAATAATTTGTTAAACCATCGTGAAATTAATATAAGAAAATTTTCTAGCAAAGCTTCTTCCAATATCGCAAATATCGGCACAATGCGTTCACTAGAATGGAATCAACCATCGGTGTATATATCTCTCAGCTCAAAAGATCCGTCACAGTGTACAAGGGATAGATACTGTCTCTACAGGTTATGAAGCGTTAATTAGTCAGAATTAGTTAGATTCCCGCGTCAATAGCAGGCGCACAAACGCGCCAAGTCCAATCTCGACGACAATGCAGTAGTACACCGCACACGAGTTTCTCGATAGAGCTATATAGTGGCACGCGATATAGAAGTTGCACGTTTCATCGCAAGCGGATATGTCCACTTGCGACGTCCTATGGTTTCGTAATATTGTGCTAAATAGCTCGGAAGGAAAGATAGGTGAAGTGTAGTCATTAGGGATCCTGGTTTCATTAATTGTTGCGAGGACAGTAAGAATTGTGCTTCAATTATTTTCAATCGAAAGGACATTTCATTAATTATACTCCGTCTTTTACACACTTGTTCCACTCATAAATATAGTTTTTTTTTCTACCCTCCATTCTACCAAAATTTGTTTTCGATAATAACCCAAACTTTACAATAACGCACAAAATAAATTCGATCATCTCCTGAATTTCCATCCGAATTCCCGCACAAAAGCTAAAGCACGCGGCCAATAAATAGACGCTGAAACTGAAACCCGTCCCTATACACTCAGCTACCGCTCGAGTTCGCATCAAATTCGAAACGCGCGTCAAACGCATCTTCCTTCTATTAGGCAATCAGCAACGGCATGGACCTACATTTCATCTCTGTCCTTCCACTCACCACTCGCACTTCATTCGCGTGCGACACCGATAAACGCACGCTCGCTCGCGCGATCATTCAATCACGGCACACCGCGGCGCTCGGGAAAAATCCTGAACCTCCATAGTGTCACTCGTCGCGCGTGTAAATCAATCAGCCGAAAGTTTTCCCCTCCCACTTTCAGCAATTCAATAAAAGCTCTATCTCCACGGACCGTCGCTCAGATACAAAGCCTGCACGTCGACCTCTTTGCGCGTCAAAATCACGCTCGCGTATATATAGATAGATACTACTCATTCGGAATTCGCAGCAAGCTTATCTATATATAACTATACACATATACACATAGGCGAAATTTCCTCTCGACTTAGGCTCCTTCGAACTTGCCCGTCTCTCTCATCGGGAATCCAGAGACGAAGGAGCAGGAGCTGCAGACGCGCGCTGCGAGAGAGATCATGAGCACGCCGGCTCTGCGTTACGTCGCGCGTTCCATAATTCAGGCTTAACTATCGATCCCTCTGGCCCGTTACTCTCGATTAAACGCTCCCCCTCCCTCTCATACTAGTATATAGGCGACCTGGGCAGAGGCTCTACCTCATTGCACGTTGCGTCTCGATATAGCTGCCACTGCTACATCTCTCCAGTAGCGGACGAAAGATAACAAGCTCTCTCGCTGTGGTAGCGGAGGGTCGTGCGTTGGATTCATTATGTTAATGCGCAGTGGTAAACCACGTTTGTATACTTTTGCGCGCATATTGCGATACGCTCCATAAGAGCTGATACGAAATTAGTTGAGAGGAGGAAGTGGAGGTGGGGTATATTATAGCGACACGTGCGGGGGTTAATAGACTGAAAAAGATAGAGAGTCTGGGAGGATGGGAGTGTGTCTAGTGCGCGTTCTCGAGTTGACGAGATTGTGATAAGGTCTGGAGTGAATGCGGTTCACGGGTATATTATACGTTTGTTATTGTTTCTATATCTGGGGGTGTATTATGGAAGCATATTAATCATCGGTTTATTATTATTATAGAATAAACTGAATGTTATATAGGGATGCATTGAAAATTGATATCATTGATACAGTATATATTAGTTTACCAGCGGACATAATAATGGCTCTATTATAACCGCAATCATTGGATTTAGCCAGTTCGCGAATCAACAAGCAACTGATCGAACCAGTGTGCCCCGAATATTATGCGTCGTCTATTCCAAATATTACATAATTGCATTTGTACTAGCTCTGTTTACACCCTTGGAACAGTTTGCATTTATATTATTTATTCAATCCGTGGTAATATCACCAGCTCAACAGTTGTGTAATTTTTTTTTCTTAAAGCATCCCTCGCTAATAATAATAATTAGACGGGGAGGAAAGCCGAGAACTCGGGCAACTTTCCCGAGTGTGTTTACGAGAGCGTGAAGAGTAGGGCGATACAATAATCCGAGGAGCAGTAGAAGGAGGGAATCGAGCCGCTTCATCGAGCTTACTTGAAACTTTCCAAAATCATCTGAAAGTTTCTCCTCCCGCTACAGACCTGTATACACTCTCCGCGCCCAGCTCAAGTTATTGGACTGCGGCTGTAACGCGAGTCGCGGTTCGGTACAGAGCCTCCCCCACACGCCATCGCTGTGTATAACGTATCAATTGCGCTGACGTGCGCGCGCGCGGTATATATTTTATCGGGCCAAGTTATACGCGAACGCGCGCATATCGTTTTTCAACGCGGTAGATATATATTTTTACGAGAAGTTGAGCGTTTGTGTCGAACGCTGTGTGCGTCAAAGTCGTGCGAAATTGTGAAGGTTCAGGGAATTGGAAGGTGCGTGCGGATATGGCCTGGAAATAGTTTTGTATATAGGTCGTTGGAGTTTCAGAAAAGGTTGCTGTGTTGCTCATAGTAAGAACTATTGCTGATACTCGATTGTGTATGGAATAGTGAATGTCATATTTGATATATTTTTTTATATGTGCATATATGAGGAAATCTAAAAAAAGTAGCACTTATCTCCAGCACAAAATGTTAAGCATTTTTTTTGAAGGCACACCTTCGCGACAAGGTTGATCTCATTTGATAGGTCATAATATATACAAAAACGCTGGTGTTCCATCAAAAATTAGGTGGAGACACCTTTTTAGATTAAAATTCATTTTTCTTATGGGAATTTAACATGGGAAAAATGGACGAAAAGTAGTCACTGATGATTAACCAATGGCA
>UXGD01007921.1:0-10234 GCA_900474315.1 Torymus auratus | reverse complement strand
ATCGCGAGCGTCTAGTGTTATCATGAAGAGGATGCGTCAGGGCTCGGGTGACAGTCGAACTGAGCCCGTGACAGTACTTAGCTTTTGAAGGAACCATCATTTTTTAATTTTCAAGAAAGGGAATCAAAGCCCTTTCTTTCTAGTTTCATAATTCCTTTTTTGAAAGTTTGATTATATCGTTTCTGGGCTTTAAATGGCATCTTATTCCTACTTTTGTCCACCTAATGGGACCTAAATATCGTGTATTAATGCTAATATTTAGTATAATTTCGTCAACGCGCGAAGTAATGTTTTAGAAACAAAATAACTGCTCAATCATATTACTAGCTTGATTACTTCAATATTTAAAAAAAAAATTAAAATGTTTTTCCAGAAGTTAATCTTTAATAAACTAAAAAAAACTGATAGTATAGTTCAATTACTTGAAAAATTTATTTAACAAAACTGAAAAATATATTAACAAAGTTAATACTATACGTGACCTGGTAACTATTAAAAAATTATATTTTATCGCATCTAAAGGTGAGACATCTCGTTTATTCTCGGGTCTTTAACTAGCTTTCTTTCCTGAATATTTATAGTACTCTTCTCCTAACCAAGACTATATTATTCCACTTATTTCCTTAACAGAATTCCATTTATTATTCTTTAATCTCGGTATGATGCAGCAATTCAATATTATGTTTTCATTATTATTTGAACCGTGATTTTGAAACATTTAAATGCTATTAATACAAAGAATTTATATATAGTAAGATACTTTATGGAAAATTATCATCATTTGCATTTCTGACACTTGAAAGTTTAATACTGATAGCAAAAATTGGATTTTCCCCACTCATTCGATTTATATATAAAATGATTATGCTCGCGACGACGATTATATACATCTCATGAGCATTAAAATTATTTTAAAGCTTTATTCGGAAATAATTGTTGCAATTAATAAATTTTCATTGCATGCACAATTAAGCTGGCATATTCTGTATAAAGCATCCATGAATATATAACATATGACAAAATATGTAACTCAAACATTTTTTTTAATTATTTTAGTATTAAACTTTTATTACATTCATCGCATAGAGCTAGAAATTATATAATCCATAAAATATTTGAGCTAACAAAAGATAGTAATAGAAGCGCGAGAGAAAAACATAGAAAGAGAAGAGAGGGATAAAGGGGTGAAAAAGCGAGGAAACAGCGGGTATGAAAACAGTAACTGCTAGCCGACGATAAGCAGAATTTTCATGAAATTTCTCGAGAAAGCGCTCATGTCGGCGTAAAATACAATTATTGAGAAGAGAGAGAGAGAGGGGGGGGGGAGAAGGAGACACAACTACATTGCGTCCAAAGGTCTCGTAAGCATGGAAGATTAATAAACGAAGGACGCAGAGTCACGTTCGTGAAATAAGCTGTTGCTAATGCTGGTACAACGGTGGCGCGTGTAATTAAAGTTATACCAATTATTTCTGAATTTATAACAATATTATGAATTTTCATTTAAGTAATTAAGGCTAAAACAACGCCATTGATACAGTTTATTACCCTTTACTGTTATTACTTACATTAGTGTCTGTATTTATAATGTCCTGCATTTGCATACACACAAACAGTTATCGTAAAAGAATAAATTTACATAAAAGAACTAATTGATTTATTGATGGCATTATACCATACATCCTTTGAAATGGCAATTGAATCCATTTATTTTATTTTTTTGCGGCCTTTTCTTACCCTTATATTTTATATTTCTTCATAAAGAAAAGAAACTGTTAATAAATTAATAAATTAATACTTTGTAGAATACAAAGTAATGACAAACTTTTCTTATTTTTCGTATTTTATATCAACTAAGTGCAGATCTTTTATCATTGATTGAATTGATAACATTAGCATAATAATTGTTGTTTAAAGTGAAATCGTCACTTAAATAATACCTGTCTAAGCTTCCACCCGACATCGTTCTCGCTTTTATCTACTCCAAATGCCCATTTTATAATTCCGTAATAATCATTAAAGTTTCTATTACGAGAGATAAGACAGGGAGGACCATAAAGCCGAATCGTAAAAAAGAATGAAATTTTGTCTGAAGAGCGCCGACGATAAGACGAATAACCTCTTTACAAATCTATATAAATCATCAATAAAAAGACGGCCTTGGGCGCCTCGATCCTTTTGAAGATGTATAAATTTCCAATGTCTGCGCGAACGCACGAAATTCATATAAAAGGCCGAGCGCGACCCCTTCAATCTCCCACCTGATAAATACGCGCCGGTGAGTCAGCGAGAAAAATGGAATGGGAGGAAATTTCTAAAGAACAAAAAAGGATGGGAGCGGGACAATGCCGGCGCCATTGTACTCAGTGTTGCGAATAGCTCATCGCGCGAGGCGGCCGCTTTTTATATATATTTTGTTATTGTTAAAAAGGGACAGCGGGAACTGTGCACGCTCAATACATAGACAGCCAAGATTTGAGCTCGAGCGATCCTGTGGTCGAGCCTTTATTGGACAAAAAAACACCGAATTAAACTTCTTTGGCCCATTTCGCTTGGAGAAATATCTTTATTGTTTCGCATCGGAGATTTATTAATTTACTTACTCCATTTTACTTTAATTTAGATTTCGTTGTTTGAATTGTTGGAACGAACTTTGACGGAAAACGTACACATTAATGGATGTTTCTACACGGAGAAAATTTATTTGTAAACTTTACTTTATTTATAGGAACATTTATTATTTTTACAGTAGTTTTACCATAATTTTCTTTAAATTTTGCATTGTATATAATTCAAGATAGTTTCTACTGAACTATATTAATAACTCTTATCACGATCAGTGCGATGTCAGATTCACAAATAAAGTTAAAACATTTTAGCCTCGCAATATTATTTTCACGTAGATAATTTTATATAACACAACTTTATAACTCACGCTCGAAGCGTAACCGCTTAGTACTTGAATAATTATTATGCTAATAGAATGGGTGCATACGCAAACTCCTGCATCACCTAAATTTAAGGAGGTTGTAACGTTATACAGTGCATATCACACATGTTGACACATAAGACTTTGTCATTATAGTATACTGCTAATTAAATTTGCTACAAAATATTTTAGCAGCACGTTCTCGAATACCAGCAGAATATTATTTATTTATGTTATGGATTTGGCAGAAACTTCGAGATGCGTATTCTTATGCAATAAAATAATGAAGAAAGTCATCGTCATACAGTCTAATACTCAATTATTTAAAATTAAACATAATTTGATGTTAATTAAATCACGGTTATTCTTATATAGCATGGGTAAACTCTAGAGGAAAAATTCTATTAATAAATTGGAAAAATACATTTAACATAGCAAATTCCTTTTTTTTCACAATTTAAATAGCAATTACAATTTCATTGTTACGAATTCCGCTAAAGTACGTAATAGAGAGGAGCTTTCTTCAACATTATAATGTATTTTTAATATATAGTTCACAATATTTTACTTTTTCTGTCTTTAATATAGTTTACAAACATATCAGTTTATTTTCTAGCGTATACCTATAGTTGGATCAAAAGATCAAAGGACGTAAAGTGTAAGTGACGAATATGACACTACTGCGAGGCGCTTTGACTACACTATACCCACCGTAAAACCGAAAACGACAGATCCCGTTATTTGGCTACTTTCAACAAGCGGATTAAGTATAAATATAACATAATTTTTTAAACAAAATAAATTATACTTTGATTGCAACAAATGGCTTTAAATTTCCGCGAATAATCAATCATTTTTATTCAATGTTTTTTCTTTTTCAAAACCTATGAACCACGCGTATAATGAATTCGTAATCAGAGAGTTTACCATTCACATCACAGATAGTTTGGCTTCCCTTTCAACTATGCAATTTATTCAAGAAAGATTTTCCAACAGCTACATTTCTCCACACAATACCGTTACATGTGTTGCAAAACTGCACAGGTTTCATTACAAAAAGTTCCTATTCAGAATTACACCAACGAACGAAATCGAGTACCCAATGGCGCAGTAACAGGTAGCAAAACTACGACAATAATCCCTTAGCGCAGGACAACTCTCCTCATAATTAATCAACAAACGGCTCTAGGGCGGCAAAGCTTTGACGCGTATATACATCCCGAAGAAAAGTGAGGAGAGATGAAAAATAAAAAAGAAAAGCGTAAAAGAATGCCGCACAGCGCGCGCATTTACTTACGGTCTGCGCGAGTAAACGGGCCGCGCGCCCCATTGAAAGGGAGCACGAGGAGAGCAGCGCGTGCAGGTGAAAATGAGAGGCCGCACGAATCGCGCGCTAACGTCTTGCGTTAACGCTCATTAACGCGCGCGACTCCGCCGACTTTTCTCGCTCGCTTTTATATCCCCCCGTTTCGCTCTCCCAGTACTGCTATAGCGCCTTCTCACTCTCTCTCCCCCGCCTTTTTTTCTCTCTCTTTCTCCGCAAGCTATATGAACTCCGGCAGCACTAAGTCAACGTTCAAAAAGAGACGGATGGTGTCCATTGTTAGTTTTTCCTCGAGTTCGCCTTCCCTCTTTCTCGCTCTCTCTCTCTCTCACTCTTCCTTATCAGTGATTCTCTCTTTATACTTTGTGCGCTGCTGTTTTTTCTTTATTGCGTTTTTTTTCTCTCGCTCCCTCTCTCTCTCTCTCTCTCTCTCTCTCTCTCTCTCTCTCTCTCTCTCTCTCTCTCGCTTCCAGGTAGTTTCGCTCTTTTTCACGAGTCTTACGTCTTTCGGCGATTATTTTTCTTTCTTATTTTTACCGAGAGTTTATATACCCCTCGCCAGCTCCGCATATATATATAGGTATGTGCGTGTATATACACTTCTCTCGCTCTCTCGCGCGCGCTTATTTCAGCTCTGCTTGTTTTCTCTCATTGAGCCTCCCACGTACTGCTTCGTTTTCTTTATCCTCATCGTGCTCCGTTTTCCTTTTTTATTTATTCCTTTTCGCGCTTTTCCTACTCCCCCGCGGGCTGTGGATGTGGCCGATCTGCTATAGCTGTAGTACGATGCAGTCCTCCATTCTAAGAGGAGCGCTTTGTTGCGCCTGCGCCCACTGCGTGCTTCCAGAGTGAGATATTCAGTCTAATTAATACATGGCGTCGCGCGCTCAAAGCAAATACCTCACACTTAAAACTTTGGCGAGAGCGCCGCACTGCAGAGCTAAATTTTGGAATTTCCTCAAGTTTTATGATGACGCTGTGACTATGCGAAATACGTTCCGCGGAATGTACGTTAACTTTTCGGAAATTCGTTTAAAACAGCTTCATTGGGGCGTCCCTATATAATTAAAACTATATTAGTTGTTAATTCGTGTAGTACGTATGGACTCGTATACTTTTCTCTTTATTGGCAGCCATCGGAGCAAACCATAAGCAGCTTTTATAATGCTGCATGCAGCGCTTCTGTATTCGTGACGACATCTATATTCTCAAAATTGATAAGCTATTAAAAGTCCCTTTGAGGGAGTACAGTACATTGACGAAGCAAGTAGCGGTGATTTCCTTCCTTTACAGGAGAAATTACATTTTTTTTTTCATTGCTAAAGGGGAAATGAAGTGAAGTAGTATCGATAGATTCACTAATGTAAATGTGATTTCAGTCATTTCTCTACGTGAAAGGATTTTATTTCAATTACTTTACATTGAAGTAAAAGTAGATGATATATTTCAATTTTAATGTAAAAAAATTGTCAATAAAAATCATGAGTAATTAAATTTTTAACAGAAAACTCTCTTTTCCAAAATAATTAAGATACCTTAAGATTATATAATCCAGAGCTGGAGGTATATTTTTATAAAAATACTAACGAACCAATGAGTGTAATCTCTCTCAGTACGACAGAAAATAAAAATTTTAATTAGCACGCTGCCGGCGCAGCCCAACTTTGATGCATGTCCGTGATTTCTTATTTTTCACATAAAATTAATCAAAGGAAAAGTTGGCTGGATATATATATATATATACACTGAAGGGGATCGCATCAGCGTGCTACTCCTCGAGCTTCCGCCATTATTGCCTGCGAATTTTCGCCCTTTACCTATACTGACGGTAAGAAACTTCATTATGAGCTTCGAACAATGTTGCATTCGCGCCAAACAAACTTCATAAAGCTCAAAGGAGGTGGCGCAGGCTCAAGAACCTCCGGACCCCTGGAACATTTTCATCTTCTTCGGGGCGGAGGCGCTGCATTCACGAAAAAATTAAAAAACATAAATACGAAGGGAAAAATTGTGAGAGGGAAAGAAAACGGGTTTTCCCTAGCCCGCCCCGAGTGTTGAGGGATTTTTGAAACCACGTCAGCGTGAATAAAAACTTCCTTTCAGTGTTCCCTCGAATGAAAATAACCCATTCGCATTATGAACTAACACGTATAAATGCAGTGGTGGAGTGAGAGGGGGTGAAAGAGGGAAAGGAAAAAAGCAACGAGGCCGCGTGGAGCTGCGGAGCGCAAATTCAAAACTGGGGTGGGAAGAATATAAGACGACGGCCGGAAGGAGGTGACAGAGGAACAGAGAGGTAGAGAAGAGAGTGCGCTCGTTATACCGCGGAATTTCGTTTGCCCTCGCTCGCGCGCCCTCTTCGTCTTTTTATCCCGCGACTTTATTTCTCTCATTCACTCCTCGCTAGTATTTACTCTCTTCAATTTCCCATCTCTTGCGCGCTAGCATCCTTTCTTCCTCAAAACTTCACCCCCTTCCCTCTGTCTCTCTGTCTGCTTCTTCTTCCACCTTCTTAGCGACATCTTTTTTTGTCTGCGCGTGCTTTTCGCCTCAACCCATTCTTCTCGTTTTTAAACGGTCTATCTCTGTTCTTAATTTCTCTCATTATTCTTACTTCCATCCTTGTTCTATCTGCACCCGCCGAGAAGCTCTCTTCGTTTTCATCGTTTTTTTTCCTTATAATTTTATTCTCCTCTCTATTGTCTTTGGATTCCTTATCATTCGAGACGTCTTGTGTATTTACGTCGGGATACGTAAATGTGAAGTACGTATTGTCAGTTTTTGAATTTTGTTTATCCTTTTTCCTCATTTATATGCCGATAATTATTTTCGTCGGATTCACGCTTGCGTGAGAAAAAATCTGTACACAAGTGGAAGTTGTATAAACTCTCCGTTTGTTTATGCGGGAGCTGATATTCAAACTAAAACAATGCTAATAATAGTTCTGTTGTCGCAACGCTCTCATCAACAACTTGGAAAGTTAAATAAAAATGGCACTTTCTTATCTAGCAATTAAGTTTAGACTAAAACGTTCAAATGCTTTAATTGCTAGTTTATAATTTTTTTAATTCGTTAATGTTGATGTTTATACAGTGTTTCAACGATTGTAAAATTCATTAAATTAACTTCTTTTTTAATAAATAAAATTGTTTTAATGAAACATCAATTTGCTGTATAAAGTTTTGTTGCCAGTCCAGTATCGAAAAATAATGTCCATTGTACGGGAGATATTTGTCTGCCCGAGCTTTTGAATACCGCGACAATGGCGCGAGATACGCAAAAACGAACAAAATTCCGGGACAGTGACATATTGTAGAGTAGGTGTGTGTTTAGAATTCTCAATCATGCGCACTTGGCTGCATTCACGTTACTTCAGACACCATCAACTTTTTGGTTGGTTAATAAAAAAAACATTTCAATTTATTACACTTCTGAAAAAAGGGGACGCATCTTCAATCTAAAACTTCATTTCGAGTTACACAACTCTCTCAGGAAATATTTGCCAAGGATATATAACTTTTGAATTATTGCCTTCCGCCTAGGATTCCTGGAAATAAAAAGCTTTTTCTACAGGTATATAAATTAGATTAAAATTAATAATAAAAATTCATTAACAACCTTATTGAAATATATGTAGAAATTTTGTATAAAAAAGGTGTTTTTGACTCTTTTTTTTTAAAGCAAATAATATATGAGTATAAATACATTTCTATAAATATATTTCTATTTGATATGGCTTTTTAAAAAATTCATACAATTTTGCTCATTACACATGCAGATGTGATATTCTCGCTCGGTAGAGCTTTACTCTAACTGGATATTCTTCGTTAGCGTAATCAAGAGAGTGTACTAAATGAATAAAATATTTTTCACTTACTTCGACTACATTTCTCACTGCTTCAGCAATTTTTTTTATAAACATGAACCCCGAGAGCTCGGCTCTTTTTAAACGAAAAAAGAGACTGGCTTTTATTCCGAGAAATTTATTTTCTGAAACCGTCAGTGTAACTGCGAACTTTATATTTTTAGCTGCGTTTGCAAAAAGTTCTATTTCTAATTTTATACGATATTAAGCTTTGCCCAAATCGCCCTCGCTTTTCTACCTTTGGACTTAATTTAAATATTCCAACATTAAGAATTTATTATTAACTTTTGTTAAATATAGCAGCCAAGCCAAAATAAATCCGTTGCGGGTGTATACTTTATCTTCCGCGTTGAGAGCCGCTGCGGAAACAAGAAAAAAAGTATTCCGAAAAAAGGACCTACCGGGCGATCAATTCTCGTCACTTTATCGCCTCTTTAGTCTACCTCGAAATCCAACATACCCCGCTGCTCGACCCCACACACACACACACACACTCACACCTGATAGACCATTATTTTCACTCGAAATTGAAAAACTACACCCATTCCTTGCGCGCATCGGCTTCCTCTTTCTATTTCTCCCGAACGCGCGCGCGGACTCACAAGTATGGGGGCACATCCTTCCCCGCAAATGGTCAAATTGGATCCCGCGTCTTGCACGCTGTGTGTATATATACATCACACCGAGCGCCTTCGAGGCCAGCACCTTTACCGATGTGCGGTTCCCCATCGCCGTCCGCAGCATCGAGACGAGACTATAGACACTTCAGTGGTACCACCACCACCGCTTGTTTATCGTGGCTTTTCTCGGGCGTATAATACCTGCATGTATTTAGCTGCGGGCTGAATCTTTTTTGCGCAACGAAAATTTTCGTCACGCTTCAAGAGATACCTGTGCTCTGGGATAATATTATCCGCGTGATGGTTCTTGCTGTTGAAGGATGTAGGCCTGAGGGGAGGAGAAGGTATGGTTTCGCAATGAGCGAGGAGTAACTGACCGATAATTTCTAGTCAATTAACCGCATTCCGTGCCGGCGTTATCAGCAGGATCTTTGAAAGTGCATAATGTATTAGTTTTAAAGCAGTATACTTTGGTTTACAGTTTACCTTGGTTGCATAATAAACTTTGCAAAATCTTTTTTTCCGTTCAAATATTTTTTAATTTATTTCCTTTTTTTTCTTTACCATCGTGATAAAAGTTCATCCATGCCCTTAACAATAAGTATAATGAAGAGGTAAAAATATTTTTCTCAAGCTCTTTTAAGATTCTTCAAATTTTATTATAATAGAGGTTCGTGGTAAAATAAAGAATCATAGGTATTACCAGGCAAACTCCCGGTTAAACTAAATCTCTGTCAACATTGACACGAGCATTATATAAAATAGCTTTTGTGCAAACAACGACGTCCAGCGCACGAAAGTTTTTCCAAACTTCCAAATAGCGCTCCTGCAGCCGTGTTTAATGAAACGGCATTAATTACGTGGGGAAATTTCGAAGAAATTAAAACCGCACGCTCCACCTACTCTTCATTAAAAGAATTACCTTTCCGAGGCTGCACAATTCTTTTCCGCACCCCCGGCCACGCCGCGCCCCGGAAATTCAGCTCGAAAAATTAGTCATGCACAGGTCGGCGATTATTCGCGTTATATATATATACCTGCGGAAAAGCTCGGAAGAGGCGAGAGGGTTCAATTTTTTCGCGATCTAGGCCGACTGGTTGGCGTAGTCGATAAAACAGGCCTGTGTTGCTGCTGCTGCTCTCTTAGCCCGTTATACGATGGCTCTTTAATATTCGCCCTCGCGCTCTCTCTCTCTCTCTCTCTCTCTCTCTCTCTCTCGGATATCCCTCCCCTTTCTTATGCCCTCACCTCACCCACTTTCCTCCTCCTTCTTGCGGTTCCTCAGAGAGCGCGTGCGCAACCGACTTCCTTTCAGCTCGAGCGCTCCGGCGCACAGCCTGTAATTACGTATAAATAGCGCCGGGGAAAGAAACGCCGCAGGCCGCAGGGAGTTGCGGCAACGGCGCTATACACCAAGTGACTCGAGCGCGTTGATCATCGCGAAATTCCCGGCCACTCTCTCATGTTTTCTACATAATATATATATATATATATAT
>UXGD01007920.1:0-10235 GCA_900474315.1 Torymus auratus | reverse complement strand
CCTGTCGTAAATTATAAATGTTAATAACAGTTAATAACTGTTAAAAATTATTTAAAACTATTTAGAACTGTTTAAAACTGTTTAAAACTGTTTATAAATGTCACAAAATGTATGATTTTGGACACATTTTTTCTAATTATAATACTTTGTAACAGTTTCAAACAGTTTCAAATAATTTTAAATTTGATATATTTCAGGAAAATTTAATAATTAATAAATTATTATTATTATCATTATTTATAATAATTAATAGTTATTTAATAGTCTCATTATAATCATGAGCATCAAGAAGTGCGAGAGCACTCCGAAGGCAAGTAACAGTCAAATAATGCAGAAGACGCCTAAGGAGTAATTAATTTATACTAATAATTAATTATTATTTTATTAATAATAATTATTATAATAAATATTTAATAACTCTTACAAACTGTTAAAAAATGTTACAAACAGTTACTTACGTACAAACGATTAATAACGTCCAACATCCTACATTTTGTAACATTTTTAAACAGTTTATAACTCTTCCTAACAGTTTTTAAAATTTTTGAACAAAAATATTTCCGGTAGGGCCGCACTCAAAGTGTTAAATTCATCAAAAATCTCGAAGGAAAAAGGAGTTCTATATTTAAAATAATTAAATTTTCTCATTAAAAGAAAATTGCTGATCTTATTCCACACTCCCCCTTTCATTTTATTTTATATGAATTATATTTAAATATGACACTTGTTTTAGGAGTACATTATAACGGTAGTTTTTATAATATTTCACTGATATTCTCTCATAACGAGAGTACATAGTCTTTGAGATCGAGATGGATTTCGATCGGACTTTGCAAGATTCTATTAGTATCTAAAACGAAGCCCAATACCAAAGACTTTTACTTTGTGTAATCGTATGACAAAACTCAATCCCTATATTTAACATCAAAACTCTGCAAGTATTTCTACTGAGGCCTATGAGATGAAACCAAGGGTAATAAGGAAATAATTAATTTTTCTAAATTATTAATACAATATTTGAAAGAACTATTCTTGCCATCCATTAACGAACTACTAAAAGATTTTAGACTTTCCATAGATTTCTTATAATTTATATAGAAAATAATAATATGTGAATAATAGGGTAAATGTGCAAGTTTCAGTTACTATAGACATTTGAATGCGTGTTAAAATCCAGTAACTGGTGAGGGCACTAGTAACTGGCACACTTACCCTAAGTCGATAATTCTGTACTGGGACATTTTGATATTCCTATTACAATTTTCACAACTAGACGATATAGTATCAACATCTATGTTTTTTTTCTCAGCGTGTTCATGTATTCAGATATTCCTCTTACTGGGCTTCATTTTTAGATTCGTGAAATGATCTTCTGAAGCACAATTGTTATTCGATTTCCAAAGAATGTGTACTCACTTATCAGTATAACAATTGTACATATGTGATTACAAATGTAATTTATGTTTTAAAGAATATCAATTCAATAATACAATTATTAATTTATGACTACTGAAAGATTTACATGTTTCTAATACTAATAATGTATTGTCAAATAATATAAAAATTGAGTATTTCTGGTATTACTAATATTAGCACTTACTAATCAACATTCACTGAATGTATACATATTAGCAACACGAGCACACAGCAATATATAAGCTTTCATATTTTTAATCTGACAACATTATTTTCGTGCAGTTTGAACCATCACTAATGGATAAGACATAAATTTCGCTTCACTATACCCTGAGATTTGAAAATATTTTTAAATATAAAATTTTTTAAATATTCTTAATGTTCTCACAATATAATTTTCACGGGTGACAATATTTACATGCGATCTGGGACATTCTTTACTTTTACTCCCTAGGGGCGTAATATACTATTTTTCTTCAAAAAAAGTCGTCTACATATTTACAATAAATAAATTACGATTTTTTTTTTCTTAGAGATATACTTATTAAAAATTTTAACGTTGCATATTTGAGAAAATCAGAAACATATTTGCAAAATAGAGTTGTAAAACTTGCCTCATCTACAAGAGAAGGAGAGAGAGAGGGAGAGAGAGAGAGAGAGAGAGAGAGAGAGAGAGAGAGGCCGGGGGGAGGAGATTTGGTACATGTTTCTTTTCTATATTTTTCATTACGACTAAATTTGAAATTGTGGTAACTTTATAATATTTTTATGTACAATAGACATTATTATGTTTCGCTTGTTTGCAATACAAAATACCTTATCTTACCGAAATATATAAATATTTCTCTAAATTAATTAATTTCTGTTGTACATCTCTTTACTCTTCCATATGCAGCTATATTTACGAACTGATTTTAAACAATGTTTATGCTAATAATATTGTCAGATTGAAAATGAACAATTTTCTATTTTCATATGCCTATATACACAGGGCTTATTATTAAAATAAATCTATTAGCCTAACTTTAACATCAGTCTCATCACAAAAAGATATTAATCTCATGACATTCAGTTAATCGCCTAAGGGGATCTATACGAGATCCTTGAATTTTTCAACGTTGCAAAGTAAGGCCTCTTTTCAGTTGGACAGGCAAATTCCTCGAAAAGTTTTGGCCAATTTCGTGACTTTCGACCCACAGGCTGCATCAGATTGTTCCACAACGCGTTTGCCGCTGAAATAGTAATAATCCAATGTATACATCGCTGTCGAAATCTCGCACGTAAGAAGCCATTTAAATGTAACGTGCAGAAACGCAACGAGTTAACCGGTTTGTTCAGCTGTTTATGAATTACACATGCGTATAATACTCACTTTTTGCATTTGTTTTTTGACTAATATGGAAACAATCCGTCGACAGGTACGTTAAGTCAGATAAGCCGTTGGAGGCCTTCGGGAAGGTCAGATTAGATGTGAATGGTTGAACGACCACCGCGAAATCGTCCCTTTGGAATTCCTGATATTGAGCGATTTCCTCCTCCAGCCGATGCCACCTAAACCGTTCATACACTAATCAGTTATGGAAAAAAATTCTCTATGCAATATTAAATATATGGCCGATTATAAAACAATGCTTTGAAGAAGCAAAAAAACATTGATAAATGTTCGGCAATATTATTTCATTCTTTATAGCACATAAGCAGAAAACCTTCAAAATACTTTGAATAAGCCATATATATAATTTTAACTTTTGTACATCACTTTCTAAAAAAATAACAAAAATCTTTTCGTAAACATCATAAATTACATCATTGATATAAGCTGGTACATTGAGAGTGTACCAGGATTATTCAAATTCATTATAAATTAAACATATACAATAAAAAAGAGAGAAATAAAAAATTACCTTGTCATAATGTCGTAGAATTCCTGCCTTTGTCTTCTGTAAACTAAACCAAATAAGCACGGGCATTCGAAATCCACAGTTATCTCGCACAAAGTCGATCTGCCGGTGATTTCAACAAGAACTTGTAAATGGGGCGGTGGTATTATGGACACAAACGTTCTCGGCAACTCATCCCTCAGTAATCGCAATACTTCTAGTAAGTGTTCTTTGTGATTAGACAAAGTCATTGAAGCCTCGGGTAAATAACACATATCAGCACAAAAATCATTTGCGCCAATCATCAACGTTATCATCTGCAAAATATTAATTTTGTTAAAATAAACATTCTATTCAAGTATATTCTTTAATTTCATATTGACGAACAATATTCCATTTTGGAAATACTTAAAATCATTTATAATGGTGATTTCCACGCCGCATAATTGCCTAGCGTGTATCCTTCCGTATCATGAGTGATGATAATATTACAATATTAAGCTATTGAAGGTGCCAACAAATTTTTCACTAGAAAAAAAATGAAAGAAGAAGAAACGAGCTTTAATTTAAGCTAAGAATAGTTGAAATCGAGCCATCCTGTGCATATTTACGTACATTTTAAAATCGCAAATATGACCAAAATCTTTAGAATTTCGAAAAATCGATCATCTTTTTCATTTTTCGCACGTATATAGCTTTGCATGGAATGAGCCGATTCTAACGATTCTTAGCTTAAATTAAAGCTCTTTTCTTCTACTTTAATTTACTGTCTGTGAAAAATTTTTTGGCATCTTCAATAACTTAATATTGGCTAATCATCGGTGACTAGTTTTTGTCCATTTTTCCCTTGAGAAATTTCCGTAAAAGAAATTGATGTGCGGTTAAAACAGTGACACAAGACTGTTTTGAATTGTTTAACATTTTTCTCATGTACTATAAAGTAAAATGATTGAGCAAAACTAGATGCGTAAGGTGCTACCAAAAAAAAAAATAAAAAAAATCGACCGCTTTTGGACGAAAAAAGGGAAGATTCAATGTAGAATTGCTCATATACTGTTTGACATCTAATTATTGCCTTATTATTATATACTTCAAAGTAACAATATAGTCAACTTATACGTTAAAATTACAATTCGAATCCAAATAGATATTGTGCAAGACGTACTTCTCAATTGAGAATCGAACATTAAATACTTGTGTAATGGGTAGTCTTATTCAATCGTACCTTCCAATGCTTCTTTATATTGACTCGAGGATCGCTTTTCATCCTCTTGATTATAGCCTGAGCCATGTACGGCATATCTCTGGATATGGCGCCAGTTTCCGCAACATTAAATTGAGAGGCTTTCTCGAAAGTGAAGGAATCCGTAAGAGCATAGCCTATTAGATTCGGATTGAATTCCTGCAATGACAATGGCATTCTTGTATATTATTAAATTGTATTTTTTCGCTTTAACAATCATAATTTCTTTATCCTTTTACATTATAATTATTTTACGTGTATTATTAAAATACTATAAGTATTAATACTTTTAATCAAAACACGTAAACTTAATTGAAGAACAAGAAAGTATATTGTTTGAATTATATATTTATATGTAAGATAATCTACAGTCCCTATTTGACAATCTTTTTCTTTTAGAAATTCTTAAAATCTAAGAGTCTTAATAAATAAAAGCTATTTAATTCGTAAGATTGTATCGTTTCTTTTTAATTAAAATAATCTTACTTTCAGAAATGTGATTACCATTATTCCGTAATTAACTTAAGTACGTTCGCTCGATTACAAATAATTATGATAGACATCAATCATTTTTACTTCCAAACTATTTTCTAATGAAAATATCGAAAAATTTATTCAAAGTGTACAATAATTGAAAATCACGTAAAAGACTTTCTAATTCAACCTAGAATTTAATATGACTTTATTTGCCTTTACTTTAAAAGAAAAGACAATCAAGCGCTTCCTTAAATGTGCATTGATATTCAAGGCGGGTGCCGTTTCACCAGAAGTGACATTAATACTATACGCAATGCCCATAATGACGCGATTGTCACAACTGCTCGCTCGCTTGATTTCTTTGTACCGCTATAGTTTATTTTCATGCAAACTCTAATTCTACCTCGTTGGTAAGGAATCGACCGCACATTAAAATCGAATTATACTCAATCTACAGATGTTTCGCGGAAACTTGAATCAATTATACATGACATACGAGGAAAGCGATCATTCGATCATCCCGGGAAAAACTCATTCATTATTTCGCTTAATAGATGCATAGAAACTAAGAGTCATAGGGTAAGAACTAACCTTGATGATGTTGGGCAAAGTAAGAAATTCTCGCCAGCTGCCCTGACCGCCGCCACTAGCGACAACGCCTCTGTTCTCGATGAGCAACTGCAGTAGACTGGTGGCGAAGACGCCGAAGCCGGCGGTCAGCGAGTCCCCCATCGCGCCTATCACATCGATGTCGCCCGGCCTCAACTGGTGAACGCTCTTGGGCACCTCTCTGGACCTGCCGACTATTACATACGAAGCCTCGTTATAAACACACCAGCCATTCGATTGTGGAGAGGAGCATCCGCTGCGGTGTACTTTCTCCCGCGGAACGCAAATTACAAGCATTTCCAGCCTAGAGTGTTTACACGCGCATAGGATTTCCGCGGTAGTTGCGGATTAACTGGTTACGGGTTTACATCATAATTTAACGTCGAACGCTGACTGAAAGGAGTATTTTCACGCGAGGTTTAACATTGATCACGAGTAGTATGATTTTCGTCAGTGAAAAAAAAATTCCACATATATTGGAAAGAAAGTGAATTTTATCAAAGTCTCATTGAGGTTCCCTGGTAGAAAATAAACAAACTTTGTTTGTTAGCATGTTACTCAAATGGAGGCGTTTCTACTTAAGATTAGCATTGAAATTTAATTAAAATTATTTCAAACTATGATTATACTTCAAAGAATTTATAATATAATATTTTTACATATTTAAATAGTTATTTTTCCCCGACTGACAAAAAATTAAGGTGACTCTTTATTTTCAAATTGATATAGGTATTTAATATATATAGAAAGAAATTGGAAACGGGTGTGTACGAAATTCGCTATTGATGATCATAATTAATAAACTTTGGTACATAATTATTTATTTTTGCTGTTTCGTTTGACATCTAATTTAATTTAAAAAATAGTACATCTCGTCGGATCAGTGCGCATAAAGATGCCGTTTTAATAATACGTTGGGAAACTTGCCATTTCAGAGAAGAGTAAAAAAATGCCATCTCAGAGAAGTGGCCAAGATCCAATCGAACTGATAAACTTTTTAGTGATATATTTTTAACACAAATAAG
Organism: Torymus auratus; assembly: GCA_900474315.1. Classification (NCBI taxonomy): domain Eukaryota; kingdom Metazoa; phylum Arthropoda; class Insecta; order Hymenoptera; family Torymidae; genus Torymus; species Torymus auratus. The sequence goes on along the minus strand of UXGD01007920.1, from coordinate 3,585 downwards.
TACATGTATAACGTATTAAAGTTTAATATTTTATTTATTTAAACTCTACAAAAAGTATTTCTTCCGTTTGAATTTCTATAAACTATAAAATAAGTTTCGTAAAATCTTATTAGTGTAATGACATTTTATCTGACATTCTTTTTTGAGATTGCATCTTTTCTGACGCTTCTCTGAGTTGACATTTTTGTAACGCTTCTTTAAAATCACATCTTTTTCAGCGCCTTTTGAAATGGTAGAGTGTAAAGTTTAATATCCAAACACGGTGCTTTCATGTACTAAATTTAAACGAATTTTGAGAAATACGATTTTATCTGTGGACATGAGAAATAAGTACAATGTCACTGAAAAATTGTTATCTCATTGACATGGTATATAGTTATCATTATAACGTTTTTAAAAACTAGTCATATTGCACCACAGATAATTAGCTTTTCTTATATATTATTATTTTATTTATTCCTTGCTGATGTAAATTTTAATTTATTTTCATCCCATTCACAACAAGAATAATTATGGTATTTCAAGTAAAAACATAATAGACTCAAATATATGACTAAGAGAATCGATATTAGTATTCCATGATATAAATAAACAAGTCACACGAATGGTGTAACAGAAAGTATACATATACCTAATCATTTCATAAGAAAACGCGAAATTATATAATCTTAGCAAAAAGAACAAACAAATTCTTCTAAATTTATTAAAAGTGGCTATAATTCAATTTAACTGGTTGATTAAATTAATACTTTTTTTTTGTATCGTATCGTGATGATTGCGTGAAATTGCCATCAATCAAGGTTTACTCATAATTCATGGAATATAATCATTGACATATACACAAGTTCGCGTGCGAAAAAGAAACGTACTCACATTCAATGTATATAATTGGCAAAGATCTCTTAATTTACCACTAATTTCAAATAATAATAGTAATAAATTTTTCTTCGGAACACTTGGAAATAAGAAAAAACAATGGAAGATTTATTGATTCCTTTTTATACTATTGCGTTCTATGAATGATAGTTAGCTAAAAAGTGAGAGGTTTTCCATGATTTGCTTTTTAAGAACAAATGCATTAACTTATTTAGTCTTTTTTGGGATTGCCGTACTTTTCAATTCCGAACGAATAAATAATTTATAAATGGTAATCATAAAAATATTGATATATAATTAAGTATTTCATATATGAGTCGAAGAATTTCACATTTTATTTATTGCTTTGAAAATTTTATCTTAAAGTATTTGTTTGAAACTTTTGTTATCTTCGGAGACGAAATTCTTCTAAAATTATCTACTATGCTCTTCAAAATGTTGTAAAATAAACACACTAATCCACATGTTAGTCCCATATTATTTTTGTAGAAATTATTTTATTTATTGTTCTTACGAAAATAATATCCCAAACATTGCCCTCATGTGGCTTGGAATATCCCATATGTTACCTATACTTTTCCAACACTGTGGGTAATATATTGGCCACAATTTTTTTTTTTTTCATGCGGGGAAAATTATATTAGAGTACTTACCACAAATCAGTTCCCTTTAAAAACTAGCACGTTTCAACGTTTCCACTCAAGACTAGCATACTTCATAATTCATGAATGTTTGCTTCCTCGCGCAGAGGAAGCTTGTAATAGTAAAAGAAAATTATTTATAAGGCATTTGGAATCAAAATACACTATTTTTAGAAAATATATCCGTACGAGTGCTTTGTGTATGTGCGTGCGGGTGTATGTGTGCGGACAGGTCTCATGAAAAATGTGATTTTTCGTAAATAGATTATCTAAAAATAACGAAATATCATAATAACATTTTGTTCTCATGTAACTTATGTAGAGATGTATAACTTGTTTGAGTTTTCAAGTACAGATTTTAATTCTTTGTGGAGAAAAAAAAATTTGTAAAAAAAATAGATTTTTTTTTGGTTCTTGATAACTAGATCGAGTATTGATTAAACCGCTTTGAAATGTTGTGGAGGCAGAGTTTGCATATCATTATCTGTTGGATGAATTTGTTAAATAGAAGAATATATATATATATATATATATAGTTGTTTCAAAACATCTGACCCATCAGCCCCCCCCTCCCCCCACCAGCCTTCTTGATCGCTCCACTCAGCCCCCCTCAAAACACCGTTAGACAGTGATGTAGAGACCGAGACAGAGAAGCAGAGACAGAGTTGGAGAGACTGTTGAAATATGATCAGAGTCAATACTCTATACTTGCGGCCTTTTTGTCTCTGCACATGCATGCCTCGCTTCGCTCGGGTGTAAACGTGACACGAGACGCAAATCTACTTTTCCGCTCTAGTATCGTAATGTACTATTTCCTAACGGAGTGTACAAAATTCGATTTTGCGAACCCGAATGAGTGTGCAAAATAGCACATTCCCGCACTAATGTGCAAAATCGAACTCTGCGCAACTCGTTAGGAAAAAAAATTCTAAGCAAAATTTACAACTGCCGAAACTAAAAAAAGGTTCTGATATATTACGTAATATGCATTACAATTCAATTCCCTGCATATTCCTGCGTATGGACGGAGTTCGGTGTAAAACTTTGTGCACTGCACGATCTCTTATTGTACGGTGCGACGTGTCGTTGCGTTTGGAAATAGGTTTATATTGATAGCCATATTATACATTGATATCGGAATATCATGGGCGATTTTAAATCAAAATCGTCTCAAGTGGTTAAATAAAGACAAAGAATCATTCCAACCTTGTAGTAACGAGAAATGCAGTGATAAAAGAAAGTATTGCAGACAAAATTGAGATTATTATCATCTAAATCGAATATTAAAACTAAAAATAATTCTTGGAAATAATTTACACATATAATTTTAAATATTTTGATCAATTCAATAATGATCTTCGTCTTTCACAATTTCAGTCCCGATTGTATTTTAAAACATACATTTTTATTCATTTAGGGGGGGGGGGGTTAGTGAAATTTCGAACTTTCTTAAGAATCTAAAAGATTATTAATCTATAAAATTCAAAATACTAACTAATAAACTTTTATTTTCTGATGCTCTTTTATAAATTTATATTATAATAATTATGTCAAATTTTTTAATGTTATTTTAAAAGCAACACTGTTCTTTCAAAAACAAATAACACTTGAAATAAAGCATTAAAATCGAGCGAGCGTGATAGCAAGTGAGGTATTACTGCTAGTACCTATTTTATTAAGCGGGTTTTATCAGTAATAGAATTAAAATTAAGATTCATATATGAAATTCTGTGTATACAGGTTTGTGAATATCTCAAAAACACTTATATGCATTTTCAGAAGGATAGGGAGGTTAGAATAGTATATTGTGTACCTAGGGCGTGAAGTGGGCCATTATAGACCAAGTGTGGAGTTGGCAGTATGAGTCGTATAGGTGAGCTAGCACGAGCCGAAGGCGAATACGTTTTGCAAATCGTAGACGAGTACTGCAAACACGCGAGGTCAAATGGCCCACTAAGCCCTAGGTGCACCCCATATTTTTTGTGACTCACGTATTGATTTTCGGCGTTTTTGAACCTAAAAAGCAAGGCTAAAATTGTTAACAATAATCAAAACTCCGCCATAAATT
>UXGD01007919.1:0-10238 GCA_900474315.1 Torymus auratus | reverse complement strand
TCAAATGCACCTAACTTTGCGCCAAATTGACCGATTTTAACGATTAATATCTTAAATTAAAGCTCTTTTCTTCTACTCTAATCCCTTTTTTGTGAAATATTTGTTGTCACCTTTTATAGCTTGCTATTGATCAATCATCAGTGACTACTTTTCGTCAAAAATTGATATGCGTGTAAAGCTGTGTCACAAGACCGTTTTCGACTGATCGAAAATTTTCTCATATACTGTATGACCTACAGAACAAGAAAAAACTTATAACAGTAGTGTGCCTCAAAATTAAAAAAAATTTTTTTTGGAACCACTTTTTGGTACATTTTCCAGAGAATTGCTCCTATAACAAATAAACTTAATATCGGAAGGCGTGAACCTATATTTATACTCAATTTTTAAGTATAGGCCTAGGTTAAACCTTAATTCATATTTCGTTTCTTATTAATGTCGTGCAATACTTATAGTTTCGTTTTTATTCAATACTTTATTAAACGCGTATTAAAATAATATTTCTAATTGAATACTTTTATTTAACAGCTTATTCAAGATTATACCGATACCCTATACTTATATATGTTCAAATGTTCTACAAAAGTAATTTTGAAATTCGAAAATTTGAAACCTTTTTTCAGATAAGTAGATCAATCGAGGATCTATTATTTTTTCATTGAATATAAAACCATTAAATAAATGAAATCCGTCACAAGTATAATATAGTCGGACACTAATTTCCAATAAAATTTTTAAAACTTTCACATCCACCAAAAATCACCATACTTATATCACTCCCTACTAAATTCGATATCTTATTCACTTTGCCGCGGATCCCTCCATCCAACCCCAAATAACCGATTCTTCATTAAAAACCTACTCGCTGTCCCGCAACCATACATCGCACGATTCCCTGTCCCTCCTTCCAAATCAATATACCGAAACACCCATAAGTATCACATAGAAAAATCGATATCCATCCGCGTGCACAGAAAAAATCCATACCTCGCACTCACCACACACACACGCTACCACCCTAAGGATCAATGTTTACTCCGTAATCCAACACTCCCTCCCTCTTTCGCTCATCTATACACCACCCACACGCGCGATAATACTCACATTCATGGCGACGACGACGACGACGACGACGGCGTTGACGAGGAAGCAGCCGGGGCTTGCACAGCCTGCCGCCTCGCTACAATCGCAACTCCTCCAGCAACCACGGTTTTATATGTAAATCTGCTGTATAACTATACACACTTCTGTGCATTAGTCTATAGATATGTGTGTGTGTAAGTACGCGCGCGAGCGCTTAGCTCTGTGTGAGTGAGAGAGGGCTGTATAAGCGCCGGCGGCGGCGGCGTCGGGGGCGGTCGATAGCACTCGACCGCACGCGCCTGGGCGAAATTATGCCATGCTCCCGTCCTCGCAGTAGCTCGCCACGTTCATGACATTCGCGTCGTCTTCCCTGCCGCTGATGATGTTACTGCTTCTGCTGCTGTTGTTACTACTGCTGCTTCCTTGGTCGATTGGCATAGTCGGCTGAACCGAAATGCGCGATGCATGGTGTGGCACTTATATACTTGCTCGGCGGAGAGTTTTATAGGGTTGAGAAACACACACACAGAGAGAGAAAGAACGCGAGTGAGTATATTCTTGGGGTCTCTGCGTGTCTATGTTTAGCCGCGCGCTTTTGATTACGCGTTCTCTCTCTCTCTCTCGTCGAGCTGCGCTTTGTGTTTACGAATTCCACGGGCTCGGCACTTATACTCGCGCGCGCGGCAATGCACTTGCCGATATATATATATAGGTATCCGCCGAAACCTCGCGCAATTCGTGTATATGTACACTTATCCAGTCACAACGGCACTGTCCTCATCTTCTTCTTATCAGCTTATACTTCTACCACGTCTGCACTTTTTTTCCCGCACTGAGTGCGACTACTGGCTACCGTGAGTCACACTATTCTGCTGCGAGAAAGAGAGCCAGCCCCTCCCTCGCGCGCGCCACCCTCGCCGTCGGAGCTTCCAGGCGCATGCCTCGCTCGCGCGCTCTACGGTTTAGCGCCTCTCGGCGACTTCTGCTTCTCTTCTTCGGTAGCGCAGCGGTGTTCCGTTTCTGGCTGCCACTGCGGCGGTGTGGGAGTAGACTATTGTGTAGCCTAGGTCTGCGTGCGCTAGAGCTCTGGGAGTGAGAGACGGCTGCAAGAGAAAAGAAGAGAGTTGCGAGATAAGTGTGTGTGTGTGTCTGTGTGTGAGCTTTGTGGTGGTGAGGCTTTTTTTTTAGTGGAGTGGTTGGGGTGGTTAATTCGTGGGTTTTGAGTGGATAGGGTGGTATGTAGTGGTGATTGGAAGAGAGAGAATGTTTGGGTTGATGGTGTGTGTGATATATAATTGTACAGAGAATGAGATTTTTATGTGAAGGTGATTGTCGTCTGGGCCTGGTTCAAACGCTTAGACATGTTTGTTGTTAGGACGAATGAACTGAGGGATTGTTTATGAGTAGTAGAAAATCATTTCACTTGACCATTGTATATAATCTCTTTGGCAGTTTAGTCAGTATTTGTTCGTATTTGTCAGCTATGGTAATGTACCTAGTTAAGATAACACGCGTAAAAAAAAATTTTTGGACAATGTATGGGCCATAGGTGGCTCCGACGCCTCAACCGAGTATGGGCCATAGTTTTTCCACATAATTATACTTATATGTTTCCCACACTTTAAGAAAAAAAAATATGGGACTAATGTGGACATGATATGGGATACAGTATTGGCTAACATTCGGCTTACGCACCGGAGCCATATATATTGCCCATATAATGCGCTAATGTGGGCAGTGTGGCAGGTACATTGCCAATATAATGCCTATACTGTTGCCACTAGATGAGCGATAAAATCATTTTTGGGTGGACACGGTGGCACTAGTGGTTGGCCATACCCTAATTGTCGGATATTTTCGTTCTAACAGTTAATCAAATATATAAAATATGCCTAACTTATAAATCGTTAAGTAAAGTAGAAGTTTTATTTACTTCACGATCGCCGACTTAAAGTTCAAAATCTCTTGTTTATTTCAATTGAGAAAACTTGAAAGAAAAAGTGTCAGACATATAAATTAGATCTCCGACCGCCAGGTAACCGCTGTTGCCACTACCCTATAGCTATAAGTATCACATGAAAATCTTATGTCATAAAAATTAAACCGCATGAATGTTACTATATCTTTTCGTGAATTGATAGAATGTTTCGTGAATTGATAGAAGCCGAATTGTTGATACAATTTTCGGCAAATTCCGTAGACTCGAATATATTGCACTACAACAACCCTTACATTTATAATGAAATTTTATCAACAAAAATACTTCGAACCGCATTTTTATAACGATTTTATCTTTTTATCTTTCAATATCTAAAATTTTCAGAAACTGCAGGCACTCCTTCGTGACGTAGCATTTGAAGATGTTCCCACAATGTGACGTCACACGGAAGTATAGCAGCGCCTCTCTCTCTCTCAAACCGTCACGTCGACGAGTGCGCGCGGCGCATCTCTTCTTCGAGCGGAGAGAAAATAGAAAGTATATTTTCCTCTCGCGTTAAGTGGCCGTTATCACTAAATTTGCATGCGGCGCGTAATAACAGCACGTATACCTGTATATATGTGAACGAGCGATGAAAGGATTTAAGTAGTTCAGTATATAGACGCGCAGATTGCTGACTTTGCAAGTTGAAGGTCGCGAGATGTCGTTTAATCTCCGAGCTTTCGTGTATATACATGTGTATATGTGGTACTCGAGGCTCTTATGAAATTAGCTCAAATTTTTGCGTAACTTCGTGCAAGTTTTGAAATATTGAAGAAAAATGCATTACTCGTTTTTAAAACGCAATTTTAATTCGAACGGTGTTCGAATTTAGAACCCTTTTTAAAGTAATGAAATAAAATTTTATCGTCTATTATTAAATAAAATAACACTTTCATAAGCTACTGCAACGATGACCGATCCCATAAAACAATACAGCAAAAGATTCACCCCCGAAATCCTTTCCTTAAAATATCAAACTAGTCCAACGACCACTACACCCACAAAACAAAATCCACAAACTACCTCCGTCCCGACAAAAAAAACAAACCATGTATCTCCTATTGCCGATTTCCTTCTCCCACAACCTATACGAAAATATAAACCCTCCGCAACCTAGAACAATAGCCACGTCCTCGTCACGGCTCTCCATTCTGAACGCCCCGCGAGGGATATTCGGGCGCGAATCAACTCTCTTTTCGCTGTAACCATTTCAAAGGAATAACTCTGCCACACTTCGATCCGATTCGTTCATGCATATATGTATGGCCGACAGTGCGCACGTAATTTTCGTAACGGCCGATTATATGCAAATTCCAAGTGCGATTTCGCGTATATATATGTGTGTGTGTGTGTATGTATATAGTACGAGTGGGCGGGAGGATATTAAGTAAAGGAAGAAATGTTGAAAAATCACTGCGGATGAAATGAAATATCGCGTGGTTTGAATCTGGAAGAATAATTGTGCCTTGTGTGTGTGTGTTTCTGTGTGACCCAGAAGTTTTTGCAGAGTGATTTTGAGAAATGGTCATGTGTGATGTTTACGCGGTCATTTGTAATGTGTCTGACGGTTTGCCAGAGTATGGAGGATCGATTGGATATAGAGGATGCTGTTGATATATATAATGGTTGCATATTCAAAATATGATTTTGGACATGAGTGAAATATTTCATGGGTATGTTATAATTGCTTTATGTATTGACAATATATAGAGAAAATTTTGATGTGACAAACAATAAGCAAACTACGTCTATATAAACTCATTCATTCACTCTAACCAACCAAATCCTCCACGCGATTTCCAATCCAAAAAAACAACCCTCCTCAACGCCCACTCCCTAAAAAAAATAAAACAAAAATCCTCCATTCAACCAAAACCCTGCACTCGCGCAACGCCATCCTCCCCGTTAGATAATTGCCCGTGATAATACAATATTCCACTCAACTGCGCTCACGCGATCACCCCGGCTAGCTAGCAGCGGCAGCATAAATTTATCGCGAAAAATCGCGCTGATTGGCTCTCTCTCTCTCTGCCTTGTATATACCCGAACGCTATTGATTCGACGACTCTTCTCTACACTCTCTCTCTGTGATGCATGCGTGTGCAGTGTATATATATACGTGAGGGTCCTCCGTGCCAGGAAGCAACAGATACGTAACTACGTACGGCTCGCTCACCCCCACAACCGTTCGCTCCCCGCGGGTCAATATATATATATTGCCAAAGTTTTGGCAGCGGCCGAGAGGGCAGAACTTGCCATCTTTATCCCAGTCGAAAAAGCTCGCGTACACGTAAAGAGAGTATTATATATATAGGAACGCGAAAATATACACGGAGTCGTCTATTGTTTCTTACTCGAATGGACAATGCAATTCCGTTCCTCCATCCTAGCTGATATTATATATATCTAAGAAACAAAAGGCAACGACGTGTATCCATCCATTCAATCCTCCGCGTATGTGTGATGTATATATGTGCTTTCAAGTTCACCCCTCTCGCCTACAGCGTTATTATTTTATAATACATCAGCCAAATGCACAAAGCTGTGTCTATATTAAACTCTCTCTCTCTCTCTCGCTCTCGACACGCGAGTCGATATGTATATACATGCATATAATATACACGAGAGAGGGAGAGAGAGAGAGAGAGAGTGCACGGACACATATATATACCTAGGCGGCGCGCAGCTTTGATCAATAATCAGCAGCTGCTTTCCCGCTCGAGACAGATTTTTTACCCCCGCGTAATATATATATATATATATATATACATATTGTACGCTTCCTCGTTCTCACCAAGTATATAATATATACACATATAGACAATATCCTGAAAGCTCGTTTTGCTCTATACCATGCATCCCCTCCGCTCGGACCTTTCACCCCCAAAACTTCGCGACCCCAGCTCCGACACAGGTACAGGTACACTTACACGATCTCTATTATAATATACCATCATAATATATCATATATACGAGAACACACACAGAGGGGGTGCACAGCAGACAGCGCGCTCATCGATTATAACGGGCAGCCAGGCACCCAAGGCCGTATAGTCTGACGAAACCTCGCGTACCCCTTGAGCACAAACACACACACATACATATGTATACTAGACAGACGTATATACTAGCAGGTGCTTGGACACGATCTCTCAACGAGGCGACACTATGGACGTATGTATGATATACCTACCAGGAGAGATACTGTCAGCAGCTGCCTGGGCACAGAGAAACGGGGCCACCGATATATATATACCACCACCACCACCACCCCACTGCGCGCACTCCTCTCTTCGTCACTTTTTCTTTTCGTTCTGCCGCTGATACAGAACTACCACTGTGTATATTCCGCGAGAAGGACTTTATAGGCAAAACTATAAAGAGCCAGAAAGCTTGCTGTTCTATTACGACGGAGAAGGCGGCGCCATGACTCTCTCGCTGCTGCGGCCGCGCGGGCGCTAGCTCTCTCTCTACGTGCGCAGAGGGGATGACGACGACGATGTCGACGACGTCGGTAGCCTCGCGCGACGAGAGAGAGCCTTCCGCGCATGCCCGCACGGTCGATCGTCGCGCGCACCCCCTCTGTATTATACCGTGCGCGCGGTTATATAGGGGTGCACTCGAAGGAATTTCTCTTCGACGGCGTTCGGAAAAGAGGGCGTGAGATGCGGAATTCGCTTTTTTTTCTTCTCTTTCACGGGAAAACGAACGGGCGAGGGTGCCGTGTGCGTGGGTGAGAGATGTTGGGAGTGCGGGGAGTCGAGGATGGGTTATTGGTGCCCGGCGGTTTTTGGAATGGGGATTTATTTTATTATGGGTGCCCGGGGGTTACGGAGGTTCGGTGTATAATCGGAGGCGTGAGATTTTAAGGTTTTTTATGACGGAGGCTGTTTGTAATAACAGGTGTAGTATATGAGCTATTCTCAAATTTATTTCCCTTTTACGTCTCAAAAAAAAAAATAAAAAAATTTTTTTTTAAGACACATTCATGGGACAAGGTTTTTCGCGTTTTTTGAGTTGAAGGTCGAAAAGGCATAAAAATACTCTCAAAGCCGGCACTGAAGATTTCTGCGATTTTTGCGTTTTTACGCCTTTTCGACGCTCAACTTTAAACCCTTGTAACTTTTGAAGGATTCAACATTTTTTAATTTTAAAAAAAGTTAAGCTCTTTGAAGTTGAAATTTCTTTTTTGAACTTTTAAGTTGACAGATTTTAGAAAAAATGGCTGACTTTTGAAGAGAAGGACTTTTTTTGACTATTTTCTCAAAAACTAAAATCTGTCGCAAAAAAATGATACCATTAAATTTAAGGTGCACTTTTTTTTCTTATCTAGTAAAGCTCAAAAAACAAGAAAAAGCTTGTCCCATGACTGTATCTTAAAAAAATTTTTTTTATTTTTTTTTTGAGACGTAAAAGGGAAATAAATTTGAGAATAGCTTACATAGATGTAGAGAATAAAGAGAAGGTGATGGGTTGTATTTAGTTTGTTGTTACAGTGAAAATTTTTAATCTAGATTATAATATACTTTTGTCACACAAGCGACGGGAAATAACAATTGAAAAATGCCCGCTGCCCTTAAGCTTTGTTTTTTTATAAAAAAGAACTCGGAAATCGTGCTTGTTTTACAAAAATATTAGGTATATTGTGTAACAAGGGCGTAAAGTGGGCTTTTCGACCTCATCGTACGAGTCGAAGGCGAGCAAGCACGAGCCGAAGACGAGTGCGTTTTGCGAGCCAAGACGAGTACTACAACCACATGAGGTTGAAAAGTCCACTTTACGCCCTTGTTACACAATATACCTAATATTTTCGTAAAACAAGCACGATTTCCGCGTTTTTTTGTATAACAAAACAAAGCTTATGGGCAGCGGGCGTTTTTCAATATTTATTGCCCCAAACTCCACATTCGCTCTAAAAAAGTCCACTTTACACCCTTGGTACACAATATACCTACTATTTTTGTAAATAAATAAATAAATAAAGACAAGCACGATTTCCGTGTTTTTTGGCCTATTAAGCGAGCCAAAAGCGACCGTCCATAGACAGGTGGGCGGTAAAAATTGAAAAACGCCCGCTGCTCGCTGTAGCGGGCGAAACAAGTTGAAAAACGCCTGATACCCACTTTACATAAGCTTCGTTAAAAAAAAAGAATAGCGCGAAAAACAGTAATTGTGCTACAAAAAATATGGTGTGCGCCAAGGGCTAAGTAGGCTTTTTCATTTTGACCTCGTGTGGTTGCAGTACTCCACACTCGGACTAAAAAAGTTCACTTTACGCCCTTAGCACACAATGTACTATTACTTTACGGGAGTCAGTGGGGGTTGAACGTAAAAATTAAAAAATCACAAATAACTAATTTATGCACCCATGCATCCTACGAGTCTTATATGTCCAAAATTGCTTGGCCATATGATTCTGAAAAAATTTACAGATATTCTACAACATATTACAAAAATATTGCAAAATCTGAAAAATTCACTAACTCAATATTTTCATGGTAAATGATTTTTTTTTCGGAAAAGTCTTAGGTACGCTTAGTCCACCACAGATATGTTGTAGCATATCTGTGAATTTTTCAAACCAATCCGTTCAAAACTGTCTTCAGAATCAAGTGGCCAAGCAATTTCGGACATATAAGACTCGAAAGATTATTCCAGCTATCCGGAGGGAAATTTAGTACGATGAGTGCATAAATTGGTTATTTGTATATTCTACTTTTAGAAAAGTAGCCTTCAATTATAATTATATTGCCTTCAATTTTAATACGTGATTTTTCAATTTTTACGTTTAACCCTTGCTGGCCCTCTTAAAGAAGGATATAATTGATTGAATTTAATTTTATCTGTCATAAGAATAAACTCAATCATTAGTTAGAAAAGTTAGTTAGTTTTTTTCTTACGATTAATTGTCATCGCTCCAAGTTTACAATTTTTTTTTATTTCTTAAAGTTAATAATAGAAGGCAAACATTGCTTAATTTATCTTTGCAAAAAACAGAAAAAATAATTGAAGCAATTGATTAATACTGCCTCCGCTTTCTTTGCAAATAAATCTAATCTTCTTTGGATTGTCCGGGGGCAAAGAAAGCGTATAAGAGTAAAGAGCGACGCAGTAAGTGTGCGTCAATTCGCTTTAAGCCGTCTGGCCTGCCAATCTAGTAAGTTGATTATTACCTTTACTCTTCCGTAAGTAGTATAGCGTTAACTTTTCTTTTCCGTTAAAAACTGATCGTCGAAAAGTTTAATTTAATAGAGAAAAGATGTTTATCTTGGAAGCTTAATGAACGCCGGGTAAATCTTATCATTGATTTATAAGTATCGTTAAAGCGGCGTTAATTGTGTGAAATCTTTCACGCCCACCAAAGGATTTTAAAAATTTTATTTCTATAATAAAATTAACCGTACAATTAAAAGAACAACATTTTAAAACCATCTCTTGTATAATTTTGTACTTTTTTCCAGTAAAACTCGAGTTGCTCTTAAAACTATTACCACGTGACCTGGCATTATTCATCATCTTCTATTGCCATTTCGAAGGAACCCTTCCAGGTTAATTTTGCAAAAGTCACGCTTTAAAATTCTCCTCGTAAAGCTCGCGTCAGATTCTCTTTGCGTTCCGCTCGCTTAAGCTTCGAGCCTGACGAAAGACGCTTTTATTATTAGAAAATTTTCGTCCAACTTTTTAAGCGGCCGCCGCGCGTTTTTCTCTCATCTCCGAACAGGTGGAATTCGCTTACGTGCATTCCTCGGGCGCCGCGGGTAAGCCTTATATATTATGCTGGGTGACAAGTTAAACGCCTAAATACCTTTTAGTTTCTGTAACTTTGCGATTAATTATAGATGCTGGGAATTTAATTAAGTTTTTGCATAAATTTTCATAAGTATGCCGAAACAGGTTCTAATTGGAGCCTAACGAATTTTTGTTTGTTATTCCAATGCTGCTTTTCGCATACGTGTAACAATAATATATTAATTGCATCCATAGTCGCTTAATTCAAAAGAAAAGCTCAAAACTCGAAAGATAAGTGAAAAGTACTACCGCCCTTACGAAAGTACACTGTAGTTATTACTACACAAATGCTGTAGTAATACTTCAGAAGTAAGTTACTACACAACTACTACAGTAAAACGCTGTAGTATTTTCGGACTGTAGTTACAACCACACAAAAAAAGGA
>UXGD01007918.1:0-10239 GCA_900474315.1 Torymus auratus | reverse complement strand
GTTGGACAAGAACTTTTTTTCGGTTGCTCACATAAACCAAGTCACAGCGCACAAGGCACGTAATGTGGATTCACTGTTACTGGCCTTGTGCCGTAATATATACTATTTTTTATTTGTGTCCGCAAAGTACGTGGTTTAGGGACTATTTTGAATCCTCGGACGCACAATCTCCACTCGGTCCATAAAATAAAACTTTACGGCCTTGGACTGAAAACTAATATTATCAATTTTTCGGATAATTTTATACTTTTAAATTTAGTTTACAAAAGTGTACTTCGTTATTTTTCATTTACTTTTAATTTTTAGAATCGCACCGCTTCTCATTAAAACTTTTTACTTAGACTTTAATTAATAACTAGAATTCATATTTCCCTCTAGTTTATGACATTTCCACCCATGTCACGATGTCGCCGTGCAACTCTCCAACACATGATACACACTTCTATATTAGATACCGTTCCAATTTCCATCCTCATTTATATATATATACTTAGCTTACATACACAGCACCACTCTTTCGCGCATGCTCATTGCTCCGCTGCTTCTCCCTAAACATGTGTTATATACTTGTAGGAAGGTACATGCACACAGAGTGAGAGCACGAGTATATATACGAGCACGCGGGGCTAATCCACGGCGCGGGGATCGACGCTTACTCTGCTCGCTCTCTCGGTTGACGGACACTAGCAGAAGCACTGTTCACTTTAGCAGGCACAGACAGTAGTAGCACACCGTCGTCGCGCGACACTCATGCGCTTACAAGCCGCGGTGCTTCTTTCTCCGCATCTTTCATCCTTGTCGAGGTTAGCTATCAGCGCCGCATGCGCGCACCACCTGTCCCTTCCAGTGTGGTTGTGTAGTAGCGAGTGAGAGAAAAGAAGAAACGAGGACTATCGTGCCAGTTGCAGTGAGTACAGCGAGTAGGTACAGCGGCCGGCCGCGCGCGCACGCACCTTTCCTTTTCTTCCTCTTCCTTTCCTGCGCGATCAGTGCGGCACAGCCGAGCCAGCCGCCGCTGCGTCAGTGAAGATACAAGAATATTGTATTTTAAAGGGCGCAGGCCATTGCATAAATTGATACGAAAATACGAAAAGGGATACGTAAAAGTGTGCCAGCAGGGAAAGGAAAGCGAATAACATCACAGTGGGTGTAGTGTGTAGTGTGTCTGTGTTGCGCGCGCGCACTCCACTCCAGACAGTACTCCTGACTCCTGACAAAGTAGGGAAACGAGCAAGTGGGTGCGAGGTGCAAGGAGAGCATCAGCGGCAGGATATAGACCATCTCGCCCTACGACTCTCCGTGCGATAAAATAACAGTGGCCGAGGACAGCCGCCGCCGCCCCCGGGAATGTTGAGGGACCTGCTCGCCGTCGTCGACGCGACCAGCCAAGAGGTGGGTGTAGTTCGTCGTAACTTACACGTCGACGTTGCCGAACCGCCGACGATGGCATAATACTCGGTGGGCATAGCTACGTGCATGTGGCGCGCTATCGATCCTGGCGCGCCTACCCCGCGTGCTCTGATCATGGGGGATGGTGCGTTGCCGAGGTAGAATTAATCGAAAAGTGCTACAGTTCCACCGACTTCCTGCTGGAGCACCCGCGGTCCCACATTTCGGAGAACTTGGGAGGGGAACCTTCTTTTACACAGCATTAACAATTGATTTTGTTATTTTAGTCGAAATATCGCAGCTGTGGCTTCAACGAATATAGAGTAACTTTGAAAAAGCTGCCGTAAATGTATCCATTAAGTAATAGTTTATATTTATTTCAATAAGGTCATCAATCTCATCAATATGTTTTTGTTTCAATATTTCTATAGGTTTCACTTCACCTTAACTATATATCAATGACACAGTATCACGTATTTCACAGTAATTCCCGTAACATAATAATATTACATATTAGGTGTTTTACAATGAATACCTAATATATATTGTAGGGTAATAATGTTACCAGAAAAGTAATTGCTTCCTTTATGCAGGGTTGACCGTTCTGCTCACCACCGACGAGACGACTGACTCCACAAAGACTCACGTGTTGATTCTTTTAATTAAGTATAGTATTTCAGGGCGTCATATTATATTATCCCTCGAGCGTATCGCATACGGTGTTGCCGCTTGCCGCATGTGTTTATTGTCGCAATCATCTTTGTCTTTTACATTTTCTTTTGCGGGGCGCGCAATTTTAAATTTATTTGATAACTTATTATCTTTTATTTAATTGTAAATATCGATAGTGATTTCTTGTCTCAATAAAATAAAATTCGTTATTTATAAATTCCTGGAATAGGTCAAGAAAAAAGTGATTATTCGATGAAGGAGGGCAGCGTCGCTAAAAATGGCTTGCAAAGTCCCTCAAAATCACTTAGATCTTATAAGAGTTAGTTGTGGGAGACTCGCGAAACGATCAATTTCCGAGCAGGAAGTAACGTATACTTATGTATGTACCTCACCGGAGATATTCTCCCCTCGTCTTTAAGGACGTTCTCTTGGGGCAGTGGTGCTCAACTTCGTCAATATAGCAAAAATTTTGAACTACAAATATTATATATGGTGGAAAGCCTCCATGAGCCTCTATACACTACTATAAAAAAATAATAAAAAATTACGGCGTAAGAGAGAAACTGTCAATACGATATTTGAAATAATACCCCTTCACGCTGCGACTATATATAAATAACAAATAACAATTGCAAGTGGTTCTTTATGTTGAACTTTAATTTAATATTGCACTTCCAATAATTGTTAATGTTTTATAAGTTATGTCGATCTGACGGAGCTCGTGGGTGAAATAAAAAACCAAGAAATCTGCGGCAGACATAACTTAGAAAACGTTTCTTTATCTTGTTATATCTCTAAATTAATTCCGCTTGCTACAACGAAAACTGTACCAAATGATTTCGAATATCCTGTAGAGTTAGATATAACTTTTTCAGAAAAATTTTCCACAAACTTGCTTCACAATTCATAAAAACGTGTCGTTATGACGAACACGGCATAGGGTTTCCATGTTAAAAGTTAAACAATTTTTAATACCTCAAGCTATCTTTGGCTGGCCAGCAATACATAAGGGTCACTAAATTAATGTGTGTTTAATTAAAAAAAAAGATTTGAAGAATTAATTTAGATACTAGAAAACAGCCTTAGAAGTAAAATTTTCTCTTCTTCCTTTTTTTCTTACGGAACTTTGGAAGAGAGTGAAAAATACTTCCTACAGATTTCTTTATCGTTTAAATCTAAAAACAGAAAGTTTTATTTCAACTTATTGCAAAGTATTATTTATAAAAATATAGGATATTTCAAGAGAAATATTTTTCTTTCAGTTCTTTGCTTTTCATCACTGATGTAGCTTTTAATGATATCTTATTTTTTCTCATATTTACTATAATGATTAATCGTAAAAATTGTAATAATTTTGTCAATTTTCCTGTGGATTATTTTTCAAAAGAAAAATGTTCTCTTTGTACCTAGGCGATACTAACTCTTAGACGTCAATACCAATTTTCTCCTAAAATAAAAGAAACGGAATAAACAATATCTAAATATTAACGTCTAAAAAACACGAGAAACCTTTTCATGTCTTTAAACGATCGCATGAAGAAAAAATTCACGAAAAGTGTAAAACACGCACCGCCGCACCATCGAAACAGCGCGATGCAGACGCCTGCTCCAAAATTAGATTTCGGAGTCACACTCGCGTCCAGATTCGCACTCATGCTCCCGCTCTCACAGCCACGCATATCAAACGTATAAAAACGCTGTATATTTATAGATCTCGCTGGCCTCTTGTTATTCCGCATTATTTGACGCCTAATTGCTGTACAGCTGCCCTATATATGCATATGGGGCACGGCCTCGCAAAATTACGTGATGCACGAAGCGAGCGAGTATAGAGCCACGTTATAACATTGTTTATGATCTCCGTGATGTATACGTACGCAAACGCGAGCCTGTCTTCGCGTGTTTTCGAGATTTTCGTGTGCGCGATGCCTTATACGTGACTTTCGACACTTGCGCGCACGATCGCGAGGGAGAGAGGACTCAAGCGTTTAACCTTATACATATATATGTTGTTGTCTTTCGTTCGTGATAATGTCAAAAGTTGAATACCTTTTTAGAAAGAACATTATTTCGTTCTTATTCGTCGCCATATTCTATACAGCACTTTGATAATCAATATATCGAGTTAAGGTAGTTCTCGGGTAGTTTCCTAATGACTCTTCAGTCAATGTAGTGATCATATAGTTTAATTAGTCAAATCGTAGATAAAAAAATTATCTATGAATTTAAATTATTCTTTAAGTAAAAAAACGTAATAATCTAGGTAGTATCTCGACTTTGCCAAATAAAGATATAAATTATGCTTATGACGGCCAACGTTTCGGCGGTGGTCTCTGCTCTCAGGACCAAAATGGGTTTAAAAAAAAAAAATGTGGTACATCGTGTCGTAAAAAAAGTAATATAAATATAGAGTTGAAAGTAAATATTTACTAATTACACTAACTCATGATTATCGTATAGTAACGCTGTATTAATCGTGCTAACACATCGATTTTCTATTTTTAACAATTATCTTTTTCAAAAGTTCGGTTTGATACATATTTTCAGTACTTGCAAGAAAGAGCGAACTTTTATCTAAACTTTTATGGTTTTTGAAAATCCCATCTTTAAAGTAAGAAACTTCATTACTTTGTATCAGGATTTTATATATGGCTTCTATTTACTGCCATATAGGTACAAGTGACTAATATCAATACACTGTTCTTAAAAAATAGTTCGGCAACTTAAATTAAAAAAAAAACAGAAAATTTTTCAAATTTTAAAGAGTAAAATACAGATTTTTTCGATACAGTGGGCGTAAAATACGATTTTACACATTATGTAAATTTTTAAAATCGCTTTTACGTCCCCTGTATCGAAAAATATCGTTCGATACACGAGCGAAAGATGATTCTACACTTGTGTGACAAACCTCACACTCGTGTTAGAATCAACACTTTCGCACTTGTATCGTAATATATACTATTTTGCTTATTGAATCTCGTCTTTATGATTATTTATAGGTACTACCTTAATTGAGATGTTGCATGGAAAAATCCATTAGATCCGTCAGATAGAATATAGAAAAATGATTGACACGTATTTTTTGTTTTTCGAATTTAACATTTATTAACAAAATTATAGCAAGTTACAATTTATGACAATCATGACGTGACAATGGTGCATTATATCTATATAGTGTACAATTGTGACGTCATCGCTCTTTTCATATTGCTATATCTTTGTTAATACTGATAATTTCAAAAATGAAAAAATAAGTATCGATTATTTTTCAATATTTTATCAGACGGATATATCCATTATAATGAAATTTGATGTTATGTTTCATGCAACAGCCCAATCATAGTTGAAACTAGTACAAGTAATATGTTCTCGAAATTGAATAACCTTTCAAAAAATAATTCAGTATAAAAATTTTTATTTTTATTAAAATATTATTTATCTTACCATTAATGAGTCAGAGGCACAATTGACATACGATAATGGTATTTAAAAAAAATCATTAAAATATTCCGCTTGTTGCGATTTTGTATATAATGTATAATCGTGCATTGTATTTATCGCAGGCTAAGCGGAAATTAACTAAAGTCCGCAGTCACATGCACTCGATTTTGAAAAAGAATGATAATTCTTTCAGTGCGACATCATAGGCTAAAAAGTGCGTTGCACTGAATGTTGTTATCTATATAAAGTTTTTTACTTTTATTGAGTTCAAAATTTAGTTTGAAAGTGGGTACATTCATTGAAAGTATTCTGTAGGTATAGGAACCTTTATCTTAAAGTATTATTATTTAAGCAGCTTTTCAGTATACGATAATGCCATTTTAGAGCATTTTTTTAACTTTGTAAAAATGATGGCTGGAAGTAGTATAGTGACTCATTGAAAGAATTAAGCGATGATGTTATTGGTTATTCGAAAGAAGCGAGGATATTTGAATTTTTTAGACTAAATAATTAAAATAGAATAAAAATAATTGATTTTTCGTTTAAAAATGTATCTAATTTATCTTATCATAACTAATTAAAACTAAATCACAGTGAAAAATAGTATTCAATAACCACACAAAGAAAACAGTATACATACGCGCGAAGCGCATCTGAATTTTGCTAGTGTATTGTATATGATATAATATTGATGGTAAAGTAGACATAAAAGGAATTCGTGACAATAACATCCTAATAAAGCCACTACATAAAATACGTATAAAGAACTAAATTCGACTCGTAGCTAATTCAATCTTCTAATTTATTTTCAAGAGAGGTTTTTATACATTATATAGCCATTTTGGCACCTTTGCTATACTTAAGAAGAACTGCATTTTTGTGCGATTTCTTGCTCTAAAACGAAATCTAGTTATAGATTTTAAAATACACATTAAATGCACGTATTAGCCGCATATTTGCAATGTTCTTTTTTTCATTTCCAAAATTGCTCACAGACCAACCAGCCACTATTTATACCCCCACCCGCGAATCAAGCTCGCTCTTTCTCTCTTTCTCGCTCTCGAATTTCGCAGGAATGTCGTAATAACTACTGCCAGGTAGGCACCTTACCTTTGACGCAACGCAGCATAATAACACCCCCCGTAAAGACCGCTGTATCCGCGGCGGGCGCTCGCCTAATGACAGCTCTGGTGCTCGTGCACGAGAGCGAGTGGAGAACGAGGAAGAAGAATCGCGCGCACGCATAATAACATCGTGACGAGCAGGCGCCCGCGTGCGGCAATTATAGACCCCGGGCCTTGCTGCCGAAAATAAGCAGTCGCGGCGCAATATTTACATGCGCTGCTGTGCGCTCGAGAGCTCTAGGTGGTCGGCTGCGCTGCCATTGACCGGATGCGCGCGAATCGTTCATCTCAACGGCGACTACTTACCCACATGCTTCTTTGAGCGCTACCTACCTACGGAGAGATGTTTTTCCGCCGATTCTTCGGGCCTGTAAGATTTTATGGAGATTACGTGTGCTCGCGCTTGTGTGTGCGTATGTGTGAAAGTTCATTTGTCAGCTGACGTACCTCGGCTTCTTTAGTGGATAATCTTTTTAATAAGTTGACCATCATACTCTAAGACAAATGCTCTGCCCTCTTACTTACATAAGTATTCATTATGTATTTTTACTTTTTTTTAATAACCATATACAACTTGAATTTAGATCTTTCACTTCATATCAGAATATTTCAAAGTGTGTAAATGGGTACATACATTGGATTTTTTCCTCGATTTTTCTGTACAAAGCTAATGTTCTGTTTTTCTCTTTGCTTTTCCCGTTAACTTATATTCATGCTTGGAAAGGGAAAAAGGGAAACAAATTGACAGGTACAAATTAAAAAAGAATTTTGTTTTTTTGTTCGTTATACTTTGTAAAATAATTTTTTTAATAAAAATAGTAGCTCGTCGTTTTTATAAAATTGATTTTTCACATTTTTGTGTAAAATTTCATGTCAATTATGAATTAAAATTACATACATCACATCCTAGATCGACAAGTCTGCATCAGAAATTTTTCAAATCTAATGTTTGGCAAGTCGCAAATTTTATTTTGAGAGAACCGTTTTCTATGCGAAGGTAAACTTTGCAGTTATCGTGGCGAAGGCATTATTGTGTTGCTGGGGTGTTTTTCTCTTTTGTTTCCGCATGCAAAATAATCTAAGCAAGAAGATGATATAGAAATCATGTACCGCACTGAAAACGCATGCATGAATAAATGTATATATTATAACAGTAATATTTGAATCCATTTATTAACTTACATTTACTAAATAAATAAAAATAATAGTAAACAAGTAATGAAGAAATGCATACAATCTTTATAAAATTGTTTAGCTTTTTAATAGTATTACCGTGTCACTATAGGTACCTTCAATATGATTGTACACACTGGCATAATGCAGTTAACGCGACAACAAGGTTGTCCTTGTATGATAAAAGAGGTAACGAATTCTTGAAAAACTGGAATGGCCCACATGTTTGTTGCTCATCGTATTTAACATCAGCGGAACGGCAGAAATGTTATTTTTGCCTAGCAAACAATATTTGATTACAGACTATCTTTAAAATTTGATGAACGTATCTACACGTGGCTTGCATCTTCAATATTGGAATCGCGCCCATTCGATGTATATATGCGCACGCGCGTGGCTTTAGATATACCCTACTGGGTTGCAGCTCTTTTCATCGCTCGTGCATACACAGCCACGCGATCAGAACGTGCTTGGTACTGGTTTTTACTTTGTGTCAAGCATTTTGCCAGTTACCAAATCTTTTCATAACCTTTTTTAGATGCAATAGAATGGTGCTCTGAGGGTATAATACGAAATTTTTGAGAATAATGCATATGATTGGACTATCATAATTTTTTTTTGTTCATCTCATTGAATCCATTTGACATCTGCAAAAATTAAGTACATATTTTTAATAATCATGGCATTGTTGACATGGAATTATCGCACCTAGATTTCGTATCTTATTTGCACAAGTATCTTATTATCGTTCGCTTTTATCGGAACGTACCAGTTTCCTCAAACATTTCCCAATATCATCTTCGCAGGGGACTATATTATACGAATCAGTTTGGATAAACATGATAAATATCGAGTATAGCAGGGAAGAAAAAAATGTTATCACTTCCTGATTATTGTATAAATTTATTCTATAACGTAATTATATACAAGGTCAAGTAGTTCATCAAAAATATTTTTTTTTTTAATGTCTCAGTTCACAACAATGATTTATTAATGTCTATAAAATTTTTACTGTATTTATTTGAAAGCAGTCGTCATAGCTTTAAAAAGTATATTATAATGCACCAATAAATATGCTTTTTAAAGCTTTTTTTTCTGACGATGTGAAGACCGATTCACCACTATAAAGTCGTTATATTAGATTTACTATATAGTATTCTTACATCTCAAATGCTTATACTATCTAACTTTAGGCTCTTAAGATGGCCAATGATTGGTACATTTACCTTAGTTAGTAAAAAAGATTTTTCTAGAAGATTTGTCGTAGAAATGTAGTTGTAGAAATGTTTTGGAGAAAGGGTAGCTGGAACTTTATAAATCCGTATCATTATACGGATTTATACATGGTAATCTATCTTTTCGTGTATATGTGGTCATTCTTTGGGCTGAAATTATCTCGCCCGCAGGGCGTACAGTACGCTCTTTACGCGCCCTGTGATGAAAATAATGTATTGCTTATCAATGTAACTTCAAAAACATACTATTTACTTTGATGGCCAAGTATTGGTACTGTTACCTTATTTAAACTATTCAAAGCCCGGCATTTTTTTGTTTTTTTTTTTTTAATAAATCGAGTTATTTACGAAAAAACTTACGTATTCTATACAGTGTCCGCGTTTGTTGTTGCCCACTAAACAGAATCTGCAGCCCTCCAAAACTAGCTAAGGTTAAAACTATTGCTAAATGGATAAAACTTTGACATATACTTTTGGATGTAGAAATATGAAGAAAACCGCAACAATATTAGATCCTAATTCTGAAAAACTCAAGTTCTGTACATTTTTAGCTTTATTTTGAAAAAATCTTGAAGGAAAAACTTATTTTGAAACGGTAATTATTTAATTTTGGAAAGTCTTAAATATCATGAAAAATAAGAAAAATAATACTAGAGTAAAAGAGTTTTCATTTGCTTTTTTCAGAATTAAAAAGTATTGCTTGCTTCCAAATTTATGAAAGTTTATTATACCAAAATCCCTTGAAAAGTTGCATATGTACGTTGCTATCTGTATTTTTCTTCGAAACTTATGGCGTACCTAGTCAAAATTGTTCCTATGTACATTGTTACAAATCTATATATTTCTTTTAAATCTAATTTTTTGATTTACGAACATCGAACGTGTTGAAAATTATGAAAATTTGTATTTTGAAAATTTTTGCGTCATGCATAACATGCAGATTATTTAAACATGTTCCTCTGTCTGTTATTTTTGTATGATTTTTACCTTTAGAGGTCCGACCTAACTCTTTTAGGAAACATCACCTAAATTGAGAACTTCACATGTTGATTATTTATATATACAAATCAGACGTTTAGAAAATATCGACTTTCAAGAGAAAAATGTCGACCATCTATAAAGGTTTAGTTATTTTCGATACAAGTGCGATAAAAATGATTTTGGCACAAGTGTGGGTTTGTCGCCCGAGCGAAGCGAGGGTG
>UXGD01007917.1:0-10239 GCA_900474315.1 Torymus auratus | reverse complement strand
TAGATTGACGTCACAGCAAAATATTCGTATTTTATTTACTTACTAATTTTATCTTTGATGAAAGAGCATTAAAGTGCGTCGGATGGCTTGCCAAAATATAACTAAAAACTCATTTGTTGTACGCCTTCTATGAATAATTCAACAAAACTTTTATTTCTCCATCTGATTCTGTCTCTCTCACTCCTTATCATAACAGCAAGCCTTCTACCATCCATTTTCTAACTAACAAAACTGGCCAACTTTAATATCTTTAAAATACTCAAGAACGAGATTGTTATAAAATGTTTTGGATTTTCACCAGGGATAACTCATTATTGCAACACTCGTTACATTTATTTACTTGCAATCGTTATACCCTCAGCTTTAATACCCTCACATTTGCTATTTCGAATTGATCTCGAAACTGACGATCCACTTACATCGATTTTATTTACAGCCGCGCTGAAACCTCAAGCTTCCCATTATCCTCAGATTACAATCCCCGCCGCGCGAGCAATTCGAAAACAATTTTCACCGAAGACTCACCCACTTACTAAATATAGCCTCTCTCTCCGAAAGCTACACTATCGCTACGCTAGCTACCTTTATTCGCTGAGCATCGACGCGTTCGTTATTTATACACATGTATATAGACATGATGATGTGCGACGCGTGTATACAGATATTTGCCTGTGGCTCGAGTGTAATTTTCTTATAACCCACTCTCGCGTCACGAGCGCTTTCGTATATGTATAAAATCGGGCCAAAATTAAAGCACTCGACGCTAATCTTCACGTATTATATATATACACACACTCGCAGTGTGTGCAGGCTTTTTGCGCTGCACACTGTGCGGCCAACCGTAATCTCGACGACGAACGCCCACGCGAAATATACGCGGATTAACGCAGGGCAAAAGAGATGGAGATTATATTCACGTCCAGGTCCAGCGTAGTGGTGGAGGTGGTGGCTTTCGAAATGAAATTTCATCGGCCAGTTAGGGTCTCTCCCTCATGTGTATATATGTATATATCTGAATTTCCCGCGAGTTTTGAATATGCATGAGCGGTAGACGCGTTTGCCTTTTAATTTCTACCGGCCGCAGGAAAGAGTGGACGCTGTGCATCACATAGCCCCGCTGCGGAGATTCTCTCTCTACACTCCCTGTATCACCGTTCTGTTATTGAATCCCCATAACGGCTCTTTTATTTTTTAATAACATTACTTGACATTTTCTCCTACTATACTCGTTTCTGTCCCTGTCTTTTTCTTTCTGCCTCTCTCTCTCTGGCGTTATAGGCGAGCGGGAGCTGCTGTCGTCGCGAGACTAACAGCCAAGCGCGCAGAGAAAAAAGTGGGATTACGCTACGTCCTTCTCCCCCCGTCACCGAGAGGTCGGCTCTAACTCTGCCGCCGCACACTCGTTAGTCCTACTGTTCTCGAGGCTCCACTTTTTTTCGCTTGGTCATTATATACACACACATAGAGACACATACGTAATATATAGGCACACAAATAGCGCGCAATCAAAATTCTGAAGACGACTTCGCGCGCCCCCTTCGCCCCTCCGAGCGCATTAGCGGTAGAGATTTTTTCGCTGACGGCTTTCCTGCGAGGCGCCGAAAGCTGCGAAGCCCAGAAAGCTCGACGCGCGCTGATGCGAAGGAGACTTTGATCGAATACCCTCTTCCGACACGCTAATGATCACAATGAGCGTCTTCGCTGAGTTGGAGAAATGGCGTCATTTGATCTTTTCTTCAATTATTCTTCTTCTTTTTTTATCAAGTATTATTTTTTTCATATTTTTGTGGCGCTACAAAGCTCGAAATTGGCTGCTGAAGCATCACGATAAATCAAATTTTTTATTCAGACTGTATGTAACAAAGTAAGCCTGCGAAATATAAATATGTACGTGAAGGTATACGAAACCTTTTTCATTATATTTTTGGTGATACGTTTTCTCTTTGTTTTATTATAATAATGAATCAATGAACATGAAAACTGTGAAAAGAAATTGTACACGTTTTAAAATATTTTTCACATTTAATTAAAAGTCAATTTCGTCGCATTAACCGTGCATGTACTTGAATTAAACTTTGAATCTTCAAAGGAAAATTTTATCATGCTTTCAATAAATTTTCATGCATATAATACTTTATGCAAATGCAGCCTCTCATTCTGTTCCCGCCTATTTTAGTCACATCTCTCTGTCGACAAAAGTGCTTCATGAAATTTCAATCTCGCGTCGTTCAATAGAATTTTCAATGTCCCTCAAAATTAAAAATTCAATGATTTTCTCATGTAAGTCTGATATTAACTCTTCTATAGAGATTGTCATTTGCGTCGGTAGATATAGCTCGACGTAATAAATATATTACGAATTCAAATGGATAGTAGAAAATAATGTCATCCTATTATAAGGAATTGTAAATGTGCACTTTTCTTAACGACACTTTATTCTTTTTAAAAAATTTCCATGAGACAAATATTACACACGAAAGAAGTTTTCAAAATACGAAAGAAACGTGAAGAAAAAAAATATGAAATACGACAAAAGAATTCTCGAACTACTACATGCACGAAGTATTTCCCGCCGCACAGCTCGAGAAGATTAATTAGGACAAGTGTATTTCATTATGAGAATACATCACAGTCTGCCTCAAGATTTATTACTTATCTATTATTTATTATTTATTATTTTCAATTTATTACGCGACATCGTCGCGAACGTGGATACCATTTGTCACGTCGGCCTCCTACGGGGCACGCGTGTGTCTGCAGAAAGAAGGGTCACACACATACAGACACATATATATATACACGTCGTGCGAGCTTAGCATCAAAAACAAGCGTAAGCGTCCAAAGGACGGTGTCTCGGGGCTATCACGTACTTTAAATTAATTATATTTCTCTTCCTGCTCTCCCAGGAAAATATAAAATACAAAGTTTTATTAAAGTACAGGGGTTGCCTTACGTTTCGCTTTATTCTTAAAGTCTCATCACGTTCGTCTTATTTCTTAAAATAAACATCAGCAATCATATTTTTCCGTGAACAAATTTTTTCATTCTCACTGAAAAAAGAAAATGTGTATTATACTTCACATAAATCGGATTTTTTTTTAACTTGCTCGGAGTATACACTGGGTCAACTAGACCTATATATTTTTTTTTCATAAAATTAAATTTCCTCAAAAAAGTCGTTTTTTTGCGAATTTTTTGAAATATGTTAAGGACTTTCAACGACATTTATAATATACGTAAATTATCTTGATGAGGTCAAAAGTATACCTCGGAATTTTGGTAAGTCAATTGGTTCAATATTTGCGGAATGGTGAACGATCAAAAAATGAACAGAGTCAGGTTGACCCAGATGTACTTCGTGATTGAAAAAAATAGGTGTATACTCGCAGGGTTAAGTGAAAATTCTATCGAATATTAAAACCGTACAATGAAGAAACATTTATAATCGTAAAAATTTATGTATATACAACAGTAGAGACCCTAGAAACAAAAATTATCTTAATTTAAGCGTCAGGGTTTTCGTTTAATTAATAAATATATACTAAGCCTTCAAAGAAACAAAAAAAAAATAATTAAAAAAGGTCGCAGTGTGAAACCATCATCACTAAAAATTCACCCGAGAATTGACATCCATCTGTCTTTACGCCACCACCTTCAGCATTCAATTAAACCCCTCAGTCTCTGCGAATCAACATCTCCATCACACAACCCGCATCTACATAGATACGACGTTACCACGACCACCGTCAGAACTCATTCTGCACTCAGGCGAGCCGAGTGTTAAATCCGATTCCAGCCCGTCGAACAAAAATCACACCCCCACACATCTGTAAAAAAAAGAGAACCGCCCGACGCGACACTCGGCAGAGCGCGCGCTCGCTCATTCACCGAGCTAGGGGAGCAAGCAATAAACACTAATCGCCGCGAGGACGCTTCGCCCACCTACCGACGGATGGCGCTACCTGTCGCGAGTCTCTGGAGCTTGCTGCTGCTGCTGTACGTTACCACTGCAACTGCTGTTGCTGCTGCCGCTGCTGCTCTATACTGCGCCACGAAAGAATGCCTGCAATTAAGCGGCCGACAAAGGGAATCGGGCGATTCTCTCTTTCTTTCTCTTCCTCGTGGGATCGATATCGCCGACAACAATCATTAATTAACCTCAATCCGAGCGAGCGTTAAGTAAAATAGAAATTGACTCTCGCCGCCTTCCCCGTTCATCTTCTCTTTTTCGCCAGCTCTCTCTCTCTCTCTCTCTCTCTCTCTCTCTCTCTCTTTCTATCTAGCTTCTTCTTTCGACCGTGTGGCTCGGGCTTACATTCCCGGGGGGCATTCGTCAGAGAAAGAGAAAGAAAGAGTCGAAGAGAAAGAGAGCGGGAGGGCGGATTCTCCTCTTCCGAGGATGGGCAGAGACGAGCTGAAAAGCTTTCGAGGTATAGATGATATCTCGGGTGTAGAGCTGTAGTTGCTAGTTTGTGCGGGTATGTACAATACTTCTTTTATAACTAAGTTGAAGTGCGTAAAACTTGACTTGAGATTCATGTTTATAGCGTGCGTAAAGTGTCTCTTTTTTTACTAGCGCGTAAAGTGGTTTTACTTTACGCACTCGTGAAAAAAACGGATACACTGTACGTACGCTAAAGAGGCATCTAATAACGTCGAGTTTTATGCGCTCAGTTTTTATAAAAAATAGTAAACGCATTTGTTACGTAATGTACCATCGTCATTCATTTTATTTTTCGAAACTTTGGATTTCATTTTTGTAATGCGGGTGTGCGTGTGTTAGAGAGGGATGAGTCACGAAAGATATCTTCTTCTGTTGCAATCTGTAAGCAAGATTATGATTAGTCATGATTGGTTATTAATGCTTTTTCGATCAGACATAATAGCTTTCTTGTACGTAATGGTTAGGGGTTGGTTTTTGTATTCCCATCTATATATTTATACTGATGTTTTTGTAGTGTTGATATACTTCAGGAAGTCTGCTGGACATTGGTAATATTTTTTAGTGACAATGTTTCACGAAAAATTATAAATTTTATACGAAATCATTAAAGATTTCTATAAGTAATTTTCTCGAATAAATGGTGACAAGCATGAGTAAAAAACTTGAATAAATTGCAGGCATTCGCGTAACAATATTGTTAAAGTATTGTTTTTTTATATTGAAATAACAATAAGCTATAACATTACTTATCAACGTCATTATAATAACAAATCTAGTGTAACACATTCTACGCCATTAAATGTAACAGTAACCTTTGTTAAAAATGTACTCCCGATTACGAAATACTTCGCACAATTCCTAGAACATGCACATATACAAAACGCCTGTCTGACCATACGCGGACTTCACCACACGCTGTAACGACATAGTCTCACGGAATATCCGCCACACTGCATAACTCACAATAAGGCCAATTCCAAAGCTAGGACCTTCATCTCGACCGCAGCTATAATACACTCCCTCTCTCTCCCCCATTTCTATCTCTACTGGCGATAGGAAAATTACTTACACCCAGCCCCGTGGAAACGAAGCAATCAGCGCCGCGGCGACATAAATGCACGCGCGGTATCTCGCGAGGTAAATTACGCGCTATCGGATCGGGGATTTTCCGGCTATACTCTATGCTTGCGCGCGGCCGTGCTGGGATGACCCCGGGACCTTAGGTCCGATAATCGATCGCGACCGGGCGTCGGCACACAGTACGTGAAATTAATTCGCGAAGCACACACGCATTCGCCGCTCTCTCGCTAGCGCGGCCAGCGGTTTACAAATCAGTGTGTGTGCGTGCGCGTGCGTGTATATGTGGGTGGGTGTTTACACGGCCGGCTGCGTGTGGGTAACGCGTGGGGGTGAATAGGGGGACGGGTAAAGCCGCGCCATTCGCGCGGCAATCCCAGCTATCCCGCGGGGGTATGAAATTCATGCATTATGCGGGGCGTTTAACGGCGAATTCCGAGGAACCACCGTTGGCCGGCCGACGCTTCGGTCGTATAGTGCACACACCCTCTCTCTCTCTGTCTCTTGTAGTATATACTCTGTCTCTCTGCGTCTAGCTGTGCTCAGTTGCTCACTCGCTGGTACGATGGAAATTCCGGCGCGTGTTGTAAAAATCGTATTGCAATGCTGGACGTTTTAATGTCGCTCGAGAACCAGAGGGCTGTTAAATTTTTTATGCTGGAAATTCGCAATCTTGGTTTAAAATTAATTTAAACGATAAGGAATAAGAGTGTACACACATTTTATCGCAAACGCAAATTCAATATTTTCTATGTATAATATACATAGGTTTTTATGGAGGAGAAATGTCTGAGAAAAATTCTTATTACTTGGTAAGTAAGAAACTGGCTCGTTATGGTATGATATATGTTATATGAAGTAGTAAAGATTATTAAAGATATACAGTAAAATTTATCATTATTTCTTGAGAGTGCATAATAAAATTTACGATTTGCCCATGTACAAAAAGTAAAGTGTCATAATAGCGAGTCCTGCTCTCTCCTTTACGAAGCAGTAATTTTTCATAAGCAATTCGTCCCCTTTATAAACTGAACGACTTTTCGGCAAATACAAAAATCGAAGCATATCCCGATCGATCGACAAGTATATATCTGCGAGTCAAACACTCGACACGTATATAAAAATTTTAAGCCCTCGCGCTTATAGCAGTATATAAATGCATAAATATTTCAAGTCTATATACACTATGTGGAAGCCTCTCGCGCGCGGACCCCATCGCATCTGTCAATTTCACTCTGCGTCGAGCGCCGTTCTAGTATATATAGTGGCACTTGAAATGCACATTTTATGTCGCGTGCCGCCGCCGCCGGCAGCAGCGCTGTTCCGCCGAAGTGGCGCGGTAAGGAAGTTACGAGCTCTCCAGGGGGGACTGAGAGTCACCTTGAATTTTTTAGAAAAAAGACAGCGCAACCACAATTTTGTTTTGTCGCCACGGGACTATACGCCGAGTGTCTTGTGATGGCGCCGCTGTTGTGGCTGTCGATCTATATAGAACGATGGATGCGCCTGTTGTGGCTCGTAAAGTTGTTTGCTCGCGAAAGGTTGCTGAAGAGGCAAAGTGAGAGAGAGTAAAAAGTTTCATCTACTCAAGACATGGGATATTTAAGCGAAACGCGCGTTGCTCCTACAAAATCATGAACTTTACAGGTACCTGCGGTGCTATATAGCGCGAGAGTGCATATCGTGTCTGACCATGTATGGTGTGTTACTACTTGTTAAAGGTGCATGTATATATATGTTGTTGGGTTCTCAAATCTTTCTTGTTGCGGTAAAACAGGGTTAAAACTTTCTATATAGCATTCGTGATTCTTTCGTTATTCGTCTGACGAAGTTGTTTGTCAATTGCGAAGATAGAAACAAAAAAGAAAGTGCAGAGAAACGGTATATATGGGTGATTTCTGTGGTTTTCTACTTAATTAGTATATACTAATTAAGTAAAAACTACCGAGATTGTACATGTAATGCTTCTCTGCTCCTTTTCTTGGTAAGTGTAGGTATACTAATTAAGTAAAAAAAACCACGAATATTAAATATATAAAGTTTATCTGCTCTTTTTTTTTGTTTCTACCTTCGCCATTGACAACCAACTTCGTTAATCAAAATAATTCAAGTATAAAATAATTTCAAATAATTAAAATATTTTAATTAATATTGCACAATATATTCAACTCGCACATTATTCGCATTTCTGTTATATCGATTTTTCTAGAGCAAATCATAATCCCCACATATGTGTACTCACACATAAAGAGCCCGCATGCTCGCAAGTCGAGGCATTAACAAAGCACTGCGGTCGCACTTTGTACCCTCGCGGCAAGTGCTCGGTTGAGCACACGTTCGAATTCTGACACGCTTTGCGATTTACCATAGCGGTGCAAACTTTGGCTTTAATTAATTGAGGATTATTATAAATAGAGGAATACACAATCAACGTCAATATATAATAGTGCAGTAGCTGCTATGAAATGTACGGGCGCGTAAGGGGAGAGAGAGAGAGGTCGAACATTAACATTGAATTTATAACGATGTCCGATAGAAGATTCTAATCGCAGTAAAGTTGATGAAGTTGTACTGATCCGATGTAACATTGAATCAGCTGATGTGATTGGTTTTTTGTAGTTAATGTTTGAATGGTGCAACTCGTAGTGAGGGGCTGGAAAAAAGGTGGAAAATCGTGTACCGCGAGCCCTGTTGGGCTTTTTAGTCATGATCGGGACAACTTTGTTGGTGTATTAAATAGCCTCCCCAAGAAGCTTGATTTAATTTCGGAGCGGCACACGCATTCAAAAGTTTGAAGTTAATGTTTGAAAGGTGCAACTCGTACCGTGGCGCTGGAAAAACGGTGGGTAGTCGCGTACTCAGAAGCCTGGCGTGCTTTTCAATCATCGAAAATTATTCCTTCGGGTAGTAAAAACATTCCCAAATAAGGTCGAATTGGTTTCGAGTTGGCACATGAATTCAAAAAATTTTAGTAAAAGTTTGAAGGGGGGTGACTCGTAAAAGCAAAGCGCTGGAAAAGCGGCGGAAAATTGCTTACAATCTGACTTCGCAATATTAACGCGAACTGTGTAATATTGGGAAAACACTTCTACACTCTTCGGAGCCATATAAACTAGTGTAAACGTCTTTTTATTGAAATTAGACAAATTATTATGTCCGGGGCCCCGTGCATATCCTATTCGGCCCTGGAAACAGCTACTCTCTAGCGGCTAGCTTCAGCTTCATTGAATATTCGCACGTATATTTATTAAAAATATTATTTTGTGCTTTAAGATTTTCAAGTAAAAACTAAACCTATATTATCTTTAATTAAAATGAACATCTGCTGTCTGAAAAATTGTTAAATCTAATACAAAATAATACTGCTAAGTATTTTAGCAATGTGGTTACCAATAATGTCTTTGCCATTAAGTATTCCTGACCGTAATAACACTCGGTTACACAGTATTTATTTATATATCCCGCTAATAAATTTTTTTTTGTGCAAAAAAGTATCTCCAGAAACCTAAGAGCAGTAAGTCGTCGAAAATAAGTCACGATAAGAGCGCTCCGCCCAGTCCCCGCACACCCACACACACACGCTCATCATCGTATACTCTCTCCCACCAGCAACGAAAAAGCCAGCAGCGGCCTCCCAACTCGTTGCCGTATATATATATATCCAACTATATATGCGCGACGCATCTATATCTCTTCTACATACATCAGCCGAAGCAGAAAGCATGTATACGCGCTTTTCCTATCTCTCTCTCTCTCTCTAACGAAGCACAACGCGCTTCCAGCCCCACGCGTCCCTGATTCAATCAGCGTAATCACGCGCGAGCGCGCGGATTTCCCCGATACGCCGGCCTCACTGAAAGACACACGCTTTAAGCCGCTCACGCTTTCTCTCTCTCTCCTCCCCGGTGTGCAAGGGTTCAAGAGCTCGCGAAAGAGCGGACTATTCAGGTCGGGTCCGCGACCCAGATCGAGCTACTACTGCTGCCACCGCCGCTGCTGCTACTCTTGGGGAGGTTCGGGGATTGCGGGCGCGCGAGAAATTTGCGGCAGCGGCGACGACGACGGTGGGAACTTTGCCGACAATCGTCGCGGCGTCTGGCGAGAGCGGCGAAGTTAAGGAAGCGAAGAGCCGGCCCGAGAATTTCGTCCAAACAATGCGAGACTTGTGTGTTGGTGGGATGGGCGTTGGGTTTGACTTGGTTATACGTCGGATGAGGGGAGAGGCCAGAGATGCGTTTGAGTGAGTGAGAATTTCCTCGGTTACGTATGGCTTTATGTTACTGCTGCTGCTACTGCTCAGTTGGATCTGTCGGTTTGGATGTTCTGGCTTCGTGGATAAGGGCGTGGGGAAAGTTTTTCAGAGTTATGTTGGCCGGATTTTGAATAATAATTTTTATATCTGTGGCTTCTAGGAATAACGACGTATCTCCACTTTTCATTATTTCGAGTAAATCGAGTTTTTAGTTTCGGAGTTTCGCATCGGTGTTATAAATCAAGACAAATGAGATTAAATCCAACACTTCGGCTATGAATAGTAATCCAAATAACATGTTTTTTGTCGTTCATGTCTTAGAAATCGACTTTCACTTACGTGGTTATTCTGGGAATCACTGGAGATAGGTGATTATTCCGGGAAAATGTTGAAAAAATGGAGTTTTAGTGTTTTTCCATGTGTTGATTCAAGAAAACGAGTGCACTTTCGGAATTTCTCTCACGAT
>UXGD01007916.1:0-10241 GCA_900474315.1 Torymus auratus | reverse complement strand
TGAACGTCCGAAAATTCACACTTTTGAACAGTTTGAAACAGTTTTAAACAGATTTGAACAGTTAAAAATAGTTTTAACCAGTCTTAAATAGTTTTGAACAAATAATATTTCCACTAGGGATTGTATAAGATTAACGGCAAAAATATGAGACGTTAAAAAAGTTGATTTTCTCATTCTTCTGAATATTACTTGTTAAATTATACATTGATATAATTTATTTAAATGTTAAAATCGTGATGCATGCTTAATATTAACGAATTCGCCGAATTAGTTATATAAATTTTCAGACTATAATTCTGGAATCTCCGCTAGGTGAAATAAACGTGTAAACAGAATATGTTTAATAAAGATATTAATTACCTGCCGGTATACCAACGATTACAGGGACCTATTTTTCATTTAGATTTACGTTTTAAGAAAATATCGTTTTATCCTTTGTAGTTCATAACCGAATCTACAACGTGTCAAAGAGGTTTTTTTTCAAAATTGAAGTCGAACGAGTAAAACGAGTTTCTACAATCGTTGGTAACAGATAGTCCTCGCATCACCTGAATTATACGTATTTTACTGTAATGCTTGTTTTACAATAATAATTTGTTGTAACTTCCATTATATTTAAAATAATGAAGAGCGCTATGAATACTATTTTCTATTTATCCCTTACTCATCATCTTTAGGACTTTAAGGATATCAAAAGTATATAGCCACCGCGACTGGGCCATTGAATATTCTCTTGGCTTGGTCTTGTCAGTCCCTCCCTCCTGCAATCAGCTGACACCGTACAGTCAGCCGGCTAGTATACCCCCAATTACAGACAATGAAGCGTAACCTCGTCCCGCGCAGCCACATATAGCTGGACCAGCCGTCTGTATATAAGCAGTCGCGCCTGCGCGCTCAGGCGTCCAGCTCAAAGACGCTTGCACAGTTCGCTTCCGAGCGCGGAAAAAGCTAAAGCAAAAGAGGAAGAGAGATAAAGCGCGCGCACCTTGCAGGTCTAGCCCCTTCGTACCTGACGGCTGCAGCCTGTTGCGTGACCCCGGCGATCAATATTGGCGCCCCCTGCGCTCTACGCGCAGCGCCCCATACCCACTACCCTACCCTGCTTCCGAGCGCCGTGGAATATTTTTCGCGGTCTGGCCGGCGCGCGACCTTTTCTACTTACGCCAATGGCCGCTCTCGCTGGCTTGCGTTGCCGTTCGTTGTCGCGAATGAATTTTTCAAGACGACCGCGTGCAGCGGATTCGAGCTGTGGGATTGCGGTTTGATGAAAATAAACTGCTGGACGTGTATCGGAAAACGATCGATTATTTTTGATCGATGAGAAGGTGTTGGCGCTGAACGGATGAGTTTACGTATTTATTCCCCGGGATTGCTGACTAATGCAGACGCGGTGGCTGCACCGAGGTGAAGGTAATTGTTCTTTACTATAGCTTAACAGATTTTTAATAAGCAAAGTTAGACAATTTATTATCGAGGGAAAATTTCTTTTTTCACAATAACTACTCGAATAAATCAATTTTTTCCCCCTCAACGGCAAAACTTTACACTTTGCAAGGGATTGTATATTGCAGAATATTAGTTTAACTTGGTAACATTTTTAAAGCAACTATTTTTATAATATTATATCATATATTTTTGGAAACTTATTGAAAAACTATATGTATTTCAAATATTTCAAAGATGCTAATAATACGGGGATCTAGTGCTATAGTTAGCTGCGGTTGCGAAATATTCAATATAACCAGCTTCCCTCGATATTAGGATGCCGCTCGATATTCCACAACTTTCCTTCTACGCCGTATAAAGGAAAAGGGTGAGAGTGAAAGAATAATAAATTTTATTTAAAATACAAGGAATTTCATACAAAAATTGCTTGAGACTTTAGCTTTAAAAAATTTTCATGATAAATCCAAATAGATTGATGAATACATAAGAGAAGTGAAAAAGGTTGAGTTGAAAGAAGAGCATGGCAAGATTCCGATTGATGTTGTATTAAACAGGACGACTCTAATAACTCTCGGTCCAGCCGCAATTTCTCACCATCATATCATACATCCGATGGATTTGCGTCACAAAAGCAAAAAGAAGGTTCCTCGCAATCGATGCTA
This sequence comes from Torymus auratus, assembly GCA_900474315.1. NCBI lineage: Eukaryota > Metazoa > Arthropoda > Insecta > Hymenoptera > Torymidae > Torymus > Torymus auratus. Next base: position 8,133 of record UXGD01007916.1, on the reverse strand, counting down.
ATATCGAAATCCGGCTTTCGCGCTTGACGGCTCGGCCCATTCAACGAATTATCCTTTAAGGTCGCGCGGCTTTATGCACTCGGCTCGCTTGCGCTTTTTCTCCCTTTCCACTAACGGATACTCGGATTCGGGCCGTGGACCGACCTATATGCGCGCGCGCGTGCAGGAAGTAATTATAGGAGTGCGCGACTATTATTCGCCTCGGAGCTTTTTGTTTTTCTTTGCTCGAGTGCAGTGCGCGCGGGCCATTGTTGCGCGCTAAACAAAGTAAAAATCTGCTTGCGTGAAAGTTTTGTTGTACATGAGATATAGGAGTTTGGGGAATTATTGGCTTTATATATTATTGTTCCAATTATACTTTATTGTGCCTTTGTTTTGGCTCTATTTTAAAATGATAATTAGCGTTTGCTTTATATCGGGACTTTTAATTAAGAGACAATTTTTGTTCGACAAAACTTTTTCAATTACTTCTGAGAAAAGAATAATTACTCAACAGCTCGAAAAAAAATGAATATAAACATCTTTGCCAACTGGGGCAATTCGTCGGTATACTTTTTTGAGTTGGACGCGCTAGTACTGTAAATACTTAAAATTTTAATTTCCTGCGAGCGAGTTACCCTTTCCCCGTCCGGCAGACAAAATTTGCTAAATGTCCATTTTACAAGTTGAGCAGTCAAAAAGATTAACAGCGTAACCCGCTCGAAATTAGAACTCTGCGCGTTCAAAGCTACCTGCCTACCCGCATACGTATACACACCCACACACACACATAGACCTGCTACACGTGTGTGCGCAGAAGAATGCCCCTTTGTGCTTTGCTCGCGCGCGCGGCTCCAGCGCAAGACTCGATTTCGGGGCTAAGGTCGTTTTTAATTGGCAAAAGCTCCTCTCGCGTATTTGCGGTTCCATTAGTCTGGGAAAACTCAGCGCGCGGGATCTTTCTCGCTGCCGCAGGGAAACGGCTTCGGGGAGGAAAGGCTGACGACGACTTTGGAGATTAGAAAGCGACTGTAGATTTCATTAAACATTCGTTGCGAGGATGGGGCGATGGAGCGAGCCGCATCAGCTAATCAACGTTACTGCGCGATCATCCTTTTACGCAGTATTTTTTCGCGCCAAGGTCTTTCTGCGCAGTTAGCGCTCGACGTGCCACGTTGTCCGGATAGAACTTTTTTTTTAGTAGGTTGACACTTTTTTTTCATTACCGAAAGTATTATTTTTTGTTATAGTAAATTTAATGATAATGTGGCAGGTTAGGTAACGTGTTTTGGGCTATATGTTAATACGCGATAGCCTTCCTTGCCAGGAAAAAGGGACTATATTTGTTTTGCGTTGCCCAAAGTCAATAACTACGTGACACAGATTCGAAATCGCACATTCCTTTGAATCTCAAACAAACTGCGCAGCTGACGTCATGAACTTTTGTTGATATTTGGTTTGTAAATATTTTAAGTTTTTGTTAAATTTCAGTTTTAACTATAATTATTAAATCTATTTATATTACATAATACTTTTAAAAGAATTTCATATATGCTGTTATAATTTATAAAGTAGCAAAGATTAGTTGTTTTCTATTGTCTTCATAATAAAATAAGTTAGACAGTTACCGCTAAGATTATCTTTCTAATTAGTGTACATGCAGCTCTGCATACATTATTCTGAAGACTTGAAACTTATGTAACATCATTTCCACGGGTAAATTTAAATGTTAGGCTAACAATAACTTCATTGAATATCAAAATAATAAAACAACTAAAGGTATTTTCGATTAAATCTGTAAATCAAGCCGAATTAGATTATTAAAAATTCAAATACTTTGTTACAACTTTCCAAAGTTATCCAAGACGTCTACTTTTTCGAGAAAAAAAATCAAAGAAAATCCTCAAAAGTTCCATTTATTGCAAGGCAATGTTCCCGTTACTTCGTCTCTCTTACGCGTCTCATATTTTAATGTATAGGTTTATTTCTTAGCGGTTGTAAAGAAGGGGTAACAGCAGCGTGCGCTCATGGCCCGGGAAATCTACAATTGCGTTTTTATCTGATGTCCTGAAGTGCAACGCCGCGCGCGGAGAGTCATAACAGCCCTCTCCTCTCCCTCCGTCGACGAGGGCATTCTCTTCGTTCCCTCGTCTTTTTCTATTTATCCTCTTAAGAGGGATTATCCAGAGCGGATAAGACGGCGTGCAGAAGGGAAAAAGTGAGTGCTCGTCGAATGGAAGGTCGAGGAGAGGGAAAGAAAAGCATTTCTCTCCCTCGTCACATTTTTCGCTTTCTTTTATAACATGAACGGAAGATGATTTCAGGGGGTGATCTTGAGCTTGGTTCTTTAAGGTTCTGCTGTCGTATGCACGCTGTTGGCGAGAATGAGGGGGAGTTATGAAGAGAACGAACGGCCTTGTTTATTGTATCCTCGACGAAGCACATTCATACAGATTTATATTAACTTGGGAAACATTTAAGTAGAGCATATACTTATATTCATTATTCAGATATTCGAAATATCTTTAGGGACGGAGGAAAATAAATATTTTCTCTTATTATGAGAATTGTTGCTTATTGTTATCAGATTGTAACTTATATTTAAATATAAATAAACATACATAGAATGAAAACAACCATGTTTACTCATAGTATGCATAGCTTTGCAGCAATAACTAAAATACGGGGTATTCAGATAACATTTTTATCGCAAGGACTTTTAGGAATTTTCATTTGTTGAGAAGATACTCCAAACAAAAAAAATTAAAATACTAGCAATGTAAGCTTATACTCAACCTACATTTCTTTGTTTTGATATATAGCTGTCGAACAGATAAAGATGCAGTCACTATTATTTTTTATTATAGGAGTTGATCAGTCTTCTCAAATAGTGTAGAAAATTAACGATATTTTACAGTTGATGTGTTAATCAAATGGAAGCAGTTTTGTTAAAAATAACATAATTTACCTAAAAGTATTTATCTACTTATTTACACAGTTTACCAGTAGTTAAAATACCAATGTTGTCAAATCTAAATGCCAAAATTTACTTTAAATTGTTTATACATAATTATCAAATAGAAGAAAAATATTGTACTTAGCTATTAAGTTAGCTAACAAGTAGGTATAATTTATGGTTAACATTTCTACCAGGGAACTTACATCTGTAAAGTTACACGTAATTAGACAAACATCGATATTTCTTTGATTTTATATAAACAGAACCACAGTTTGGGAAAAATTAGCGTCAGTTTGAATGTCGGTGTATTCATATTTCAATTCTTACATAAGAATAACAAAAAAATATCCCAAAGTTTTTATTGTTAATATTTATTTACTGTATCGTCTTTTACACTTTCTTCCTAGCATAAACTTTTGAACTAGTTACTAAATAAGTGATCTGAAAAACTTCTAACTTAGTAATTTATAAGGTCTGAAAGGAAATTATAAGATGCGCATTCTATATAGTTTATACATACAATACCGTATTTATACGCGACGTCTATACGCGAACACAGTCATTTTAAAATAAAAGAAACAGTTTTTGATGGGACAATATACTTGCAAAATGAATGTGCCAAATTGTAGAGCGCTTAGAAGCAACAGTGGAAATAAAACAGTTAGAGGGGGCATTGCAAATATTGACATCAGCTAAAAAATCGCGTGTATTTCGTCGCTCCAAACGATGTTTGAAAAAAAAAAAAAAAAAACATTTTCACCACGAATATTCAGGAAGTTTAAACTTCGTACACGTTCAGAAATCAAAATAGAGATAAAAAAAATATACACACAGTCACACCCAACTAGCTTCAAGCGACAAAAATATTTTTATACATTGTGCTGGTTCGCATGCCGCTCGCGATCTAGATGCGATTGTTATTCTGCATTCTTGCGAGATGAAATCTGTGTTTGAGCCCCATTACGCATTTTTACCTCTTTTTAATAGTACCGTTGCCCTCGTGTGTCGGAACGAGCTTTTATTGTCCGCGGGCGACTGCCGCGGATAATTGCTTTACACTGCATAAAGGAAGAGCTTCGACCTTCCTACAAGCACCGAATTAACTTTATTATGCACTTCATTAAAGTTTCTAAGCACTTTATCCAAAAAATTGTTATTGCGTTTACGTGCGGTGTTGGTTTACGATTTCCCTACATGTAAAGCTGTACTCGGTCGGTCGCAAATGCGTGGTAAGACGACTTTGGTAATTAAAAATGTATGCGGGAGTGATAAGGAGAAGAAAAAGGGAGGAAAAAAGAACCACCGACTGTAATTTGAAATTAATGCCCTCCGGTGTGCAGTGCGAAAAACTTCTGCAGCTGCAATTATGAATCATATTTTTTACTTTAGGGGCACTTATTAACTCTAGTTATTTGTAGATTTTTATTATCACAGCTCATTATTTAAGATTTGTCCTTTTACTGCTGTTATGAGTTTCAGCTTTTTATTAAAATCGCTGCCAGCTCACTGGCAGGTAGTTTCTTCAAATTTAATTTATTATTTTAATTTATGTATCAAGTATAAATAAAAAGTGTTTGGATAGAAATTGCCTATCCATAGTTTTAAAAAAAGTATATAAACTTTTGTTCGTAAATTGACAAAAAAAAACCTCTAGCGACTTCAAACTCTTAAAACATGAAAAATGAAAAAACTAACCTCGATATCATACATTACATTAAGAAACAAAAAAAACTGACAATAGTGTGACACTCATACAATGGGCATTTAAAAAAATTTGTATATTTTGAATAGAATTTACTCAATACACATTTCTAACATGTTTTTTCGAAAAAGTTTCTTTTATTACTGCTACAAAGCTTGATCTATAAGAGAGAACAAATTTAATTATTTTTTCCATTTAGTTGTCATACAATATACAAACAAGAGATCTGATGGTTTGAAATTGCATGAGTGACATATATCAACACTTTGTTGACATATGTCAGCAATTCATATTTATTGGAATTTAGTGTAAATATTCAACAATTAGTTCCATTCTACAAATTTTGAAATTTGAAGTTCATTTACACTGATCATACATGATCCCTTTAGAGCCTATCATTCAGCATCATATAGGCAAATAATTATTAATCGAGCATTGTGTCTACTCAAACCATCATCCCATAATAATTTAGAAAGCATGTTCAATATCAAACCACCGCGCGAGCCGTAAATCGAATTCATGCAGGGAAAACATCGCGTACATCTTTGTTTCCGCCTGATCGAAATTAATAATGCAGCCGCGTGATCGCACGTCCGCGCGAGCAAACAAAGAGGCAAAATCAATTCCGGCTGGTAACCATCGACTTGCACCACTGCTCGATATGCATTACCCGGCGCACAACTTTTCTTTCCGTGATTTTTCGTGCTCTCCTTGAGATACGCGTGTGCTTGCTGCGCACATGGAGCATCAGTAGTAGCGAAAGGTCAAAGAAGCGTGCATGGAAAATATTCCCGCGATATCCTAGCATCTTTTTCTCTCCACATTCGCTGCATTTCTCTGAGGATCTGCCTTCGCTTCTTCTCTCCTCCCTCCTCCTTTCTTCTCAGGAGTGCTATGTCATACTTTATTTCTCGTTTTTATTGAATCTCGCACCGTAGCATTTTTTTCTCATGCAAAACGTTTTATGTACAGTCAAAAGATTGCTCCTGCAAAGGCTTTTTTCGAAGAAATGAGAAAAATAGCGAATCTTCTTTTGAAAAATTTAATATATTGTAATACATTGTATTGGATCGTAGCTTTCCATTTGAGTAGCGGCGGTTTTTTTACCTTTCAAATTTACTGATTTATTGAAGTACATGTAGACAATCTGAAACCCCCCATGCCAAATGAGTTACACGACATCTAAATTGTGAGCGATATACACGTTTCTATAATTTTTTCACTAATTTTCATAATTTTCATCAAAGTAATTTATTTGAAAAAAAAAATCCCACAAAACCATATAATTTGCTTGGGTAAAATTGTATCGCTCTCCCTCTTCCTCAATCCGGAATTGACTCAGCTGCTCGCCATGTCCACCCGATGCCTCCCTCCCCCGCATTTTCTCCTCGCCGACCTCTCCGCATTATACACTGCCCGGCCCCCGTCCCTCTATGCACATTCGTGCAGCTTTCGGTGCAGCTTCCCGTGCACCGCTTGGCGCGCCTAAGAGCGCCGATGCGGAATTACTCTCTCTCTCTCTCTCTCTTCCGCCCTCTCCCTTCCGACCCCGCTCTCGACCAACTTCGGCCACTCGATCTCCCCTGTGGTGATCGCCCCTTTATTATACTCGCCCCCGCCTAGTTTACGTTGACTCTGCAGCTAGCTCGAGTTTACAATGGGACCCGGATATCTTTGCCTTTTCGCCACGCTCAATGCATGCGCATCCATTTCGAGCGCGCGTGTATGCGATAAGCGATTGAGAGGGAGAGGTAGAGGAAGAGTCGAGACAGCGAAGACTTCTCGAGAACGTTCTTGAGAACGTGGAGTATGCGGACCCGGGATTCCATTACGCAGACTCGAATATTACGTTTTTCCATCTTTCGGAGGATGCTGTGCTGAGTGTGGGAACATGTATGGTAAACGTTTTGATGTACTGCTTCAACTGAATTTCGGAAAAAATATCAATACGTTTCATACATTTAAACAAGCATTTTAATATTTAACAGAGAGTAAATAAAAACTTACTTACATTGTACTGGTTAAATAATCCTCGTGTAGAAACGCATCCTAGCAAGAATCGGAAAAAGCTATATAGTTAGTTCCTAGCCAGACATTAGCTAATAAATCTGTCGATTGGAAAGAATATCTTGTTCTTAGTCAGATATTAGCCAGAAACCGCATACGAAAAAAAAATTGTATAAACTTCATCTAAAATTTGATTAAAAGGTGATCTAACAGAAAATAATTATAATCCTTTTTATAAAAATTTTCAATGGTACATATAAATTGCAGAATATCACAGAACAAGATGTTAGTTAAAATAAATGTCTTTCAAACGGGGTTCGACTAAAAAACGACAAAAATGACAATTGAAATATTTGAAAAACAAGGAATTCACTGAATTTAACTTATGTGGATAATAACGAACTGGCTTTGAATATTTAAATGGAAATTTTCTAATTTCCTAGAGTCCAATTATTTCTCAATCGACAGACCTCGCCTCTGCAATAAAGTTCAATCCCGGCTTTACTTTTCCATAATAATTTTTTTCTCGGAATGACATTCCTTCAGCAACACGCAACGCAACAAACTTATATAGCGCGCTCACGACTGGAGAAACTCGCGGCGAGTCTTTAACTGCAAAGTCCCCGGCGCAGCTGCGCATTTTTCCGGCGACGCGAGGTAGTTAGCCTCGCGTTCTTCTCCTCGATATTTTTTTAATTTTTCTTTTTTTCTCCCTCTTCTCTCTCTTTTTCTTCCCTCGTGTAAACGTCGAAGCGCGAACTGGTGTGATTTGCGCGTTCCAGCGCAAACTTGCCACCTGCAGCGCAAAAGAGAGGAGGAACGTGGATAAAGGTAGGAAGAGGAGGAAAAAGAAAATGAGAAACACGGGGCGACGCTGAGGGATAACAGGTGATTACGAAGAGCCGGGCGTTGTGTAAATAAGATTACCAACTTCGCCGGGACCAGCCGAAGTCTCTCGCGCGAACGATCTCGAAGCGCTAGGATTTTTCTTCGGAAATCTGTTTGGTTTTCGCGCAAATGATTTTTTTTAGTTTTAGTCTTTTATGTCGTCGAGTCTCGTATTAAAAGGTGTTGGACAATTTTTACCATTCGTTCACTTACATACATACTTTGATTTCACGGATGTACTTTGAAGGAAGCAGCTGTTTGATAAAAGATTTTTCAAGCTATGAGTTCTAAGATGTGTTATGAATGAGCTCAAAATCTTTAATCTAAAAGTTTTTACCTAATAGCAATACTTCGATAGTGCTTTAAGAATTTTTCATAACATTTAATACGACGAAATCGATCAAATGAAAAAAGAATTGATCAAGAAATATAATTTCTAGGTCTTTTCAAAACTTTCTAATCCTCTCTTAGAAAAGTGATGACCAAATGTTGTGAAGCCTTTATGGATTCGTTTTGATTGGTCTGTAAGAAATAGGCGCGAAAATTTGCTACTTCCGCTACGTTTGAATTTTTTAAATCAATTATTTATTTTTAATTA
>UXGD01007915.1:0-10243 GCA_900474315.1 Torymus auratus | reverse complement strand
CTCTTTATCTAATATATTGTAATCAATAAAGTTAAATTTATGTCCTGTTTCAATTTCATGTAAAATTGTCGCGGAGTTTCTGATGTTTTGTGTTCATTTATTATTGTCATTATAGTTTGCGTTTTGTTTGTCCTACGTATGTTGCCGGGCAATTATTACAAGGAATTCAATAAACTACATTATTTTCAAATTCTTTTTAGATTTATCTTTACCTTTGGTTATGATATTTTTCATGTTGCTATTGATTTTTGGTATGGTTTGCCTTACTCCTGCTGCCTCGGAAAGATCGATAGATTTCCTTATTCAATATATTTCAAAATAACCGAGGGATAAATTCATACAACAACACACACCATGTTATTACATTAATTTACTTGATATTGTCATGGAATAAAGCTACCTTTATGCTATTTATTTTATCTGATAAAAAAAGGAATTGAATTTCGCTACAGCAGATATACATCTATGCGAGAGAGGATTGCAAATTTCATTAGTCTAGATGAACACAAATCGTAGTGTATATAGTTTGTTTTGTCGACTATATAATACACATCATCCAATTCCTCCAGAAGATTGCTTGGCAACGTTGATCTTATTACGTATTCATAGAGTCTCATATACAATCAAAATTGGTTAAACAATACTATAATACGAATTATTCTCACAATGTGTTGTTGCGTTCAAAGAATGCTTAACTTAAAGACCTAAACGCGCCCAGAGTAGATAGATAGTCGTATAGATGTAAATTAATGAAATTGGGAAGTTATAAGGGGGTAAAAAGCGTAACTGAAACGGAGCTGAGCGGGAATTCGGGAGCAGCACCGCCCCATAAATAGCGCAATTCGAAACTCGGCGAAACAGCATTACAAGTAAGCCGGAGAAAAAGCCGGAAGCTGCGGTCGATGTCGCGCGCCGGGGTGAGAGCAAGCATCCCCCATGCTAATATAGCTGTAGATCCTCGCGGCCCGGCGGCCGCCCGAGACCGACACGAGTCTCTCTCTCTCTCCCAGCGCAAGTGCATTGGCCGGCGCAGATTGGATATTGCATTGGAGGGATGAGACGGGGAGGGGGCGCAGCGCATAATACCGAAAGCGTGTAAGCGCGTTAACGTCGGCGCCGGCGCTGGCCTCGGCAGACCTGCATGCGTAATCACGGGCCCGCATGAAGACGCCGGCTCTCCGCGGCGAGCACGCGGCTCGCTCATCTCCCTCGCGCGCGCGGTCCGGGCTGTGTGTAACGTGCAATTAGCGCGCCGCCACCGCCGCCCCATACGAACTGGGCTAATTATATCCTTACCTGCGCTTGTCCGGAAGATAACGAGCCGCCCGCGCGCACCTACATTACTACATAGTACACACACTGTGCACCTACAGGCCACAACAAGTATGAGCCGCGAGTCACGAGAGCCCGCCCGGAAGAATTAGGCCGCTTTAACCGCCTCTATACTGCCTCTTTTCTCTCTCTCCTCCGCTTCGTCTTCTGCTTCTCGCCTTCTCCGATCTCTCGCATCGGCCCGCTCGGCCCGCTCGGCCGCATACAGTGCGGTACGCGACGGGCGGGCGCTATAGCGTATACACTTTTTCCCGCTTACGCGCCAGCCGCTCGCCATCACCTTTGTACGGCTGAACGGCTCCCCAGCGTCTTCGAGTTCGTGTGTTTGTGCAGGCCCCACACGAGAGCGGCGAGAGAGACGAGTGCCTGCTCTTGATAGCAGAAGACGCGCAGTAGAGGCGAGAGCCGCGAGACGACCAAGACGAAGACGACGCTACTGGTCGCGGACCGATGAGCTGGGACGCTCTCGCGCTGGGAGCCGTTAGTGCCTTGTTTGCTCGCTTCGCGTCCTTTTCACGGAGAGCAGCCTCGACGCCTCTATCTTTGTCTCTAGTAAACACACCGTTTGTTTGGCGACCGCCGAGTGGCGGCTGGCGGATTCAGAAAATTCATCGGCTCGCCAATCAAGTGAGCAAATGACGCGCAGCCCACCAAACGCCTATGTAACACAAGGTGAGCGGCGCCGTTCAGGACACCCGACTGCCGATCAAAAAGGTGAACAAATTTATAAAAGCACTTCTTTTATCTCACTATTTCTATGTATCAACAAACTTCTGCTATCAAGCCAGTTTAGAATCTGTCAGGGAAAGAATTATTGAACATAACCTTCAAACTGGTTTAGAGTCATTCCAGATAATATGCGCCTGCATGTCGTCATCATGCCTGCTGTTTCCGTATCCTATATGCCCGATGACTGATTCATTGTTCCGCGATGTCTATTTCTAGACCATCGGCTCAGTATACTTATATTCCGTTCCCCAGACCTGTTTTCTAATGAACCGATTTTGTCATTGGCTGGTATAATACCATTAATCGAATCATAACACCAATTCATTGGAAAGATCCTGCATATATTAATCTTGATTTACTGCAGACTGCACTATACCGCAGTCGCAGCGTATCTAGATGTACGGCATGTTCACAGTTCTTCTTGTTTCAATAAAGAGACTTTGCCTTTCACAGTCTCGAACTCTCGACATATAGATATAGAGGGACCCCCAGCCACAGACGAAGCAAACGAAGAGACTTCTTAGTTCTCACATCGTCGATGATCTCTCTGTGTATCGCGCTGCGCTGCCGTACTTATATATATTATGCTCCGCAGTTCTTGCAGAATACGTTGCTTGCCACTCCATTTTTCAAAATTCTAAAAATTAAAACCCATAAGCATCGTAATCTATACAAATTGTCTTCTTCCAACTTTACATATCAAAAGATTAACACGTTTTTTGCCACAGTTTAAATGTTTTTAATCATTAATTAAAAAAAAAGTTACTATAAATTTATAATAATTATATAATTAATAGTATTTTCGTAATTTTTATTATTCATTATTATTCAGGTATGAAAAAGAAGTTGCTTGTTCAAATTCAAAGATACGAAATAGTTTTATAACTCAATTATACACTTAAAAATTTTAAAAAAATCTAATTTTTTTTTTATTTGAACTTTAATTCTGTTATTCTGAACCTAAAAAAATAGTTTACAGCTAAAATTAAATAACTTTAAGTTGGTTTAGTAGTTTTAAAAGGACAAAAAAATTGATTTTTTTGTATTTTGTTTTTATAGGTTTTTGACAGAAAAAAATTTGCTTAAATATGTTTTAAATATTATTTAAGTCATATTAGTATAAAGATTAAAACTAATTAAATTTACATATAGGATTTATTATAAAAATAAAATGAACTATATTGTGGAATTTGAAATCAAATAAAATCGTCTTATGATAATTGTGTACTTTGGTTCTAGTGAAGTGATTTACCTGATCATCAACAATTCAACAGCAATTTACTATACTCAGTTTTGTAACCTATATATAAGTAACTTGTCTACTGGATGTCAGTGTAAACACAGCTGACAGTCATATAAACAGAGATACATAACCATGTAATTGTAACAGTTTCTTTTACAAAGTTTTTTTTCTTAGCTTTTGATTATTTGCATTTGTTAGTGAATTTAGAAGTGACGATTTAATGTATTATATGGGAGGATATATCTGAAAAGTTTTTATAAGTGTAAATACAAACCTCCAGTTAGAATGTTGTTAAAATTCCAGGAGTAGTTTCAGTTCAAGACAGGAATACTGTATGAAAATTAATTGTACATATTCTGTTTAATTAAATATTTTAAGGACAAAGCAGGGATACTCCTGAATGGAAAAAAAATAAATACATCTATCTTTATCATAAAGATAAAAGTGAGATCATTGAGTTCAGCACACTATAATATAATACAATTCGAAAGAATTGTACATTGCAATAATCGACAAGATGCACCTGCAGATTTTGGCGACAAGCCTGCCTATAAGTACACAAGAAATATGTAATATAGGCTTGAATTCAAAATATATTTATAGTATGTGGTATGTGTAATCAAGTGATAATTGATAAAATGGCCTTATTGGCTTTTATGTACTAATGTACTTTTGACCATGTAAATATTGGCTTCTTAAGTTTCAATTTGAATTTTGTATTTCATAACATCCGCTGCATATTTTACATTTATCTTAACATTATAAATGATCATATGACTCAGCACAATGTGCTAAAAAGTCACAACAGTGGATAGATCGGAAGTACAAGAAGAATTTTAGAAGAGACAACTAATATTGACTACTCTAGCAATAACTTTCTGTGGAATTAGTGTTGGGATAAAAAGATTATAGATGACCTCATGCGACGATGCTACAGCTACTGTTTTAACCATTTTATATGGGAGAACAAATCTCATGCACAGGAATGTGAGTTTTAATAAGAGAATAAAATGACTGATCATTTTTGAAGTTTTATGGTATTTTTCTTCTCAGACTTATTCCTCAAAACATCATATTTTAAAGTTTGGGGAAACTTTTTAAGAGAACCGTTCAATGGACGTACATGAACCAGAGGTTAAATATTTGAAATTCATGTGATTATGCTCCGAAGAGTTGAAAATATAAAAAATATAAAACCAGCAATTTACAAAGATAAATCCCACATAGGTAAATTATATTACCTGTGTGTAGGTTTGGTGTACAAACTACAACTAACATACAAAAAAGAACACAGAAACATAATACACATACCTAATAACATACATACAGCACACACTCATATTTGAGTAAATAATTTGTAAATGCTAAAAACCACAAAAATTAATAAAATTCATGAAAGTAAAATAGTTTTTGCTATTAAATAAATATTTGCTCAAACCATCTTAGTATTTTCAATTCTTTAAGCTTAAAATTTTAAGCTTTCGTTCATCTAAATCCATTGAATGGCTCTTTCAAGAAGTTATGCCAATACCAACATATTTAAAATGCTATACCTCTGTATAAAATGGGTCTGGAAACTTCTAATTTGGCTTATTTTATGAGTAATAGTGTCTATTTGAGATGTATGTATATGAATAATCTAACATTTTTTTACCCTTTTCGTGTTCCAAAACGGTCAACAAATTTTTTTAGGAGCACACCTGTTTGATATGTTTTTTCTGGCTCATTATACCTAATTATACCTAATATTATGTGAAAAAACATTGAACAATCGAATACCAGCAGGTGACATCCATTTTTGCTGCATTTCATTTTTCTTATTGAAATTTAACATGGGAAAATTGGACGGAAAGTAGTCAGTGATGATTAGTAGCAAGCTATTGAAGTGTCGAACAAATATTCGACAAAAAAGCGATCAAAGTAGTAGAAAAGAGCTTTAATTTGAGATGAGAATCGTTAAAATCGATCAATTCTGCTCAAAGCTACGTGCATTTGTGAATCGCGAAAAAAAGGGCTCGATAAGACGGGATAATAGATAAGGATGCCTTGTACACTGCACAGTTATAAGACCAAGCGAATTCTATTTTGACGTATAATTTAATGAGGGGATATCTATGAGGGGCCTTTTAGGGTGTATTAAAGTTTTGCTTGAATAATAGATGAAATTGCAATGAAAATAGTTAATAGCTAGTACTTTTAACCATTTACGCACCCCGAAATATAAAGAATAGAAAAATTATTCGCCGATGTTGATCAACTAGTACGACCCTGGAAGTGTATGTTATGTACAGGAAGCGCAATTTTTTCATCTAATGCATGAACTTTTCTCGAAAATTTCACTGGTGATTGTTATTTTTTAACAATCATTGTAACCTACAGAGAATAAACTGTTATTTATAATTTTATTTTCAAATAAATTATGGATTTTCAGCTCATTATAGGAGAAATAAACACCTTCAATTAAAAGTACGAGTTTCAAATTTTTTTTCTCTTCCATTTGCCTGGTTAGCTTATACTTGGAACACACGTCATTAAATAGTTTGAGATTATAGTTTTGATATTTATAGGTTTTAAAAAGAGACGAAACCACCTTAATAAAAAAAAGTAATGAGTACACTTTATACAGGGTGTCAAAAAAGTCCCGGGACGGCTGTATATTTTCTCGGGAAAGGTATTGTTAAAAAAGGTCAAGGTCATTTCCGTATAGTAATTTTCAACGGGGAATTCAACGATGACCTTTAATTTGACCTTGAACTTGACCTCCAAGGTCATTTCGAGGATAACTGTTTTTTTTTTTAAATAAAAACCACCTTTTTTGACACCGGCAATCGAACTTTCGAATTACTTCATAAATGACCTTGAACTCCGTGAAAATTATCTTAACTAAGGAAATATTCAGTCATACCGAGACCATGTCCGAGTTTAAATGAACTTAGTGATCCTCAATGCCAAACACTACCCATGACTTAAGTACCTATCTCAACGTAAAATTTTCTGCTCTTTCGATTTCCGGTGTCAAAAAGGGGGTTTCTATTTAAAAAAACAAAGTTGACCTTGAAATGACCTTCAAGGTCAAGTTCAAGGTCAAATTAAAGGTCACCGTGGAATTCCTAGTTGAAAATTACTTCGGAAATTACCTTGACCTTTTTCTTAACAATACCTTTCCTGAAAAAATATGCAGCCGTCCCGGGACTTTTTTGACACCTGCGTGTATATTTGAAATCAATAATTAATTTAATGAAATAATTAACTACATGAGAGAAAGCTAAGTGCCAATGAATTGGCAGTGGTTTTCTTAGTTGGACAAAAATGTTTTAATGGATGGAAGTTTATCCAGCTTAGAAAAACAAAAATATCGGATCATGATCGTGAAAATATAATAATAAAAGCAAGTTTGATAGCACTTGTTGCAATGAAAAAATATAAAAGAATTCTCGCAATGTCGCAACGGCGTTTAATATAAGATTAAAATTCAAGTAATTCCGTTAACAAGGACGATCATTAACAAGGTTGTCAGCTAAATGAGTCTTTATTCTCTACAGTTGAATTAAAAAACTACTAATTTATTAGTGCATATTCATTATTAGTATAGTTTTGCATAGTAATTATGCACTAATAAATTAGTAGTTTTTTCACTTATTCAACTTTAGAAACGATATCATCTCCATACAAATAAAATTTGGTATATATAAATGAGGGGGTCAGGCGGCGTTTATATTATTGGGTTGGATTTGAAAAGTAGTTGCTCGTGTGTTGATGATGCTAATTGTAAACTGTGTTTCTGTTTCAGAATGAGGAAAATGCGCGCGTGCCGGGCGCTGCAGCTGCTGATCTCGCTGGCGCTGCTGACGGCCAACTGCGTGGGGCAGGTCGACTGGGAGTGCGTGCCCGCCTGCAAGTGCATCTGGGTCTCGGGCAAGAAGACGGCCGAGTGCAAGCGGCAGAACCTCACCGAGATCCCGGACGCCCTCTCCAAGGAGATCCAGCACCTCGAGCTCACCGGCAACCTCATCAGCCACCTGCCCGACCGGGCGTTCGCGCGCGTCGAGCTCGTCAACCTGCAGAAGCTCATCCTGCGCGACTGCAACATCCGCGCCGTGCACGCGGGCGCCTTCCAGGGCCTGCAGATCGTCATCGAGATCGACCTCTCCGGCAACCGCATCCTCAAGCTGCACCGCGGCACCTTCGACGAGACCCGCCGGCTGCGCGTCCTGCTGCTCAACCAGAACCGGCTGCAGAGCCTCGAGGACGAGCTCTTCCACGACCTCGAGTTCCTGCAGAAGGTCGAGCTGTCCGACAACCACCTCAGCCAGGTCGGCGAGTGGAGCTTCCGCAACCTGCCCGGGCTGCAGAGCCTCGCGCTCGACGGCAACAACCTCGAGAGCCTCGACCTGCGCAGCTTCGAGCGGCTGCCCAAGCTCAGCAGCCTCGAGCTGCGCAAGAACCCCTGGCACTGCGACTGCCGGCTCAAGCCCTTCCGCGACTGGAGCCTGCAGCGCCGGCTCTACACGCGGCCCACGGCCTGCGAGCGGCCCGCCGCCCTCGTGGGCCGCACCTGGGACGAGGTCGCCCCGGAGGAGTTCGCCTGCGCGCCGCGCATCGAGGCCCTGGGCGCGGCGCTGCGCGGCGAGGGCGGGCCCGCGCGGCTCTGGTGCCGCGCCAGCGCCACGCCGCGCGCCCAGCTGGCCTGGCTGCACCGGCAGCGGCTGCTCTCCAACGGCACCAAGCGCCCGGGCAGCGAGCGGCCCTACCTGCTGCAGCAGGCCGGCGAGTGGGCCAACCTGACCATCCCCGAGCCGGGGCCCGCCGACCGCGGCGAGTACGTCTGCGTGGCGCGCAACTTCGGCGGCAGCGCCGAGCGCAACGTCAGCCTGCTGCTGGCCGGCGAGCCGGCCGCGGGCCGCGAGCCCGGGCTGGCCCTGCCGCTGGCCCTGGCGCTGGGCCTGCTGGCGCTGCTCTTCCTGCTGCTGGCGCTGACGCTCTGCCTGTGCTACTGCCGGCGGCGGCGCGGCCGCCGCGACGAGAAGAGCGCCGAGGCGGCCTCGCTGGACCAGCACGGGCTGGGCGAGCAGGAGAAGTCGCTCATCACGGCCATCAACCCGGTGGTGAAGCCGCCGCGGCGCTACGAGGCGCCCTCGGTCGCCTCCCACGGCACGGAGATGACGGAGCTGAACCGCACGCTGCTGGACAACGAGTCGGTCTTCGGTGAGCAGCCGAGCCCGGCGGGCCGCCGCGCGGCCCTGGCGCGAGCTCACGGGGGCTTTGCTTTTGTTGCAGCGGAGGGGGGCAGCGTGCTGGGCGTGCTGGCCAACGGGCTGCAGGAGGAGGAGCGCGGCCGCGCCACGCCGGAGCTGGAGGCGCTCGCGGCGCTCGCGGCGGGCCCGCCGATGGGCTCGCCGATGGGCTCGCCGATGGGCCCGCCGACGCCGATGGGCCTGGCCACGCTGCCGCGGGCGCCGCCGTACCGGCAGTACCCGCCGGACCTGCTGGCCTTCTCGGCGGGGCGCACCTCCTCGCCGACGAGCCAGGCCTCGACGGCGCCGGACAGCTCGCGGCTGGCCGCGCAGCCCTTCGGCTCGCCGGGCTCGCCGATCTACGGGCCCATCGGCTTCAAGACGCTGCCGCACCCGGCGCGCGCGAGCTCCGCGACGCCCTACAGCCTGGGCTACCACCCGCCGACGCTGCCGCGGCACGGCTTCGTCACGATCCCGCGGCGGCCGCGGGCGCCGAGCTGGAGCAGCGGCCCGACGACCTCGCCGATCGACAGGGGTGAGTAGGCCGGGGCTGCCCGGAGTAGGCTGCATGCACGCGTTCTTCGGGCTCCGTTTAATCCCGAAACTTTCGACTAATTGGGCGCTTTCCAGTGCCACTGGACAAAAGTTGGGAAACTAGTTTCGCCTCTTGTACCTGGAACGTTGTACCTACTTTTTCTAAAATATCAGTAAAATCCATCAGCGGTTCTAGAATCAGTTTTAATTCAATTTTCCCAACTTGTTGCCCAATAATATATTAAGAGATAAAGGAACGTACTTGATAATGGGGACGTATTTTATGAGACGGCTGAACTTACAGATGAATATTTTTTCAGAACATTTGGAAAATTAATTAGAATATCTTATGATGTAATCGTACATTTCCCGAAAGGTTACAAATTTATAATACATAATAATTAAATTATTTTTATATAATATGTGATATAAATGTTGCGAAAGTCTTTTTTTCGTAAATATTAAAATATAGAATATGCGGTCAAGTATTTAAAAGAGCGATAACTTGGATTAATAAGCTAAAAATCGTAGAGAAATGCAATTTGTTTTAAATTTTTGTAGACGAGAATTTTGTGTTCTCAAGCACCCTCATTGCGAATATTTTGAAAAAAATATTCATCTAAAATTTTACCATTCTGGCAAAATACTTCTCCCCTTGATATTTGAACAATTAATCGTTATGGTCTTAGTTAAATTTTCTTTAGTGTTTACAAATTGATAAATACTTAATTTCTTTCTTTTTGTGTTTCATGTCTAACTTAACTGGTCTGCTTCTACTCATGCTTTGATGCCCTGCGTTTACTTTCGGAAAGTTTTGAATGCACTATAAAAACAACATTTATATGCTGTAGTCTAAACATTAAATTTAAACCACCTAAAAGTAATCTTCGTGTATATAAGGTTAATTTTCATATAATAAATTATATACGTTGTTCTATTTTTTCTTTAAGTTGAATGAAATTTATAAAAAATGATCAATATAAACTGTAATAATTAAAAATGGACAATTTTCAGTATATGATTTCCAGAGCGTTATATTCATCATTTTGTAAATTAAAAAATTATATCTGTGGCTCCGAAGCATAACGACACAAGTCCATTTTTTTGAAAATCGGGAAAACCTTGGATTTTATATCTTCAAATGGGTCTTTTTCATTTAAGAATATCAGTA
>UXGD01007914.1:0-10243 GCA_900474315.1 Torymus auratus | reverse complement strand
ATTAAATTTTCATATCAAATAGTGAATTTTAAATGCTTTCTATACACGAAACGAGAGATAATTTTTTTACTAAATTCATTGTAGTTTATAACCCTAAAATTATAGCTTCAATCTGTCTTTATAGCAGATTGTAAAAAATGAAACAATCTCTTTCGAAAAATATGTCAATAAAACATTAAAAATCCATCAAAATGTACTAATGAAATAGTAAATTTTCCCTAGGTAAGTACCAAGGTAAATACCAATCAATTGATAACACCTTAAAAATGAAATGATAACGACTGTAAGCTTCTGACTAAGATTGTTATCACTAATTCAAACAGTACTTATTCATTGTCCTAAAGTGGAATACTTGAATCAATCTAATCATTGACTATTAACTGATAAGAATTTAAAGTGTATAATATAGATAATACAGATTAACATTATCAACATGACTACATTTTATTTATTCACCCCAATTATAGAAAAGTAATAATTTCTTTTAGATAATAAGCCTGCACATTGTTGTTCTTAACAAATATCATATTTTAGTACATAGAATACTATTATTAGAGCTAACAATAATTTTTGAACATAAAACGTGACTGCTTTTTACCAAGAACATAATAACAAGTGAACCCATTGCATATAACAACCACAACTACAAGTGCATCAAACTACCTCACTGAAACTGTACATCCCTTTGCACGAGCGTTAACGGGGCGCAGGTATTTCCGATCCCTCTCACACGCCGCAGGACGGGACCCCAAAACGGGAGCTGTCCATCGGCGCGTCGATGCGCCGCGCGAACGATTAATCTCGGCTCGCCGGCGCACGCCAGCCACCAGCACCGCACACCCACGACCGTTATCGCACACTCTGCCTCTCTCTCTCGTGCCATAGTTGCTCTCAGCATACCTATACACTAGACCTTCGTGTCGATGCGCCGTGAAGATAGCCGAGCCGACGGCCGGCGCAACCTGTGCCACGCGAGAGACGTTTCGGCGACGTGGAATGCCGCAGAGTCGCGGAAGTGTCGGAAGTCGCGGGAGGTTGCGCACATGCAGGGGTCAACGCTGGTGCGCGAGCAGAGAAAGAGAGAGAATGAGAGAAGGGGGATTTGATTTTGTATCGCTGACTCGACGTGCTGTATATATACGTAGGTACTAAAGAGGTGAAGAGCTGTGTTGCGAGGTGAAGATTGTGTAGAGATTGCTAGCTGGGTGCGGGTGGGTAGGCTGCATGAGTAACGGTGAATGAGCCAGAGGAGATTGGATTAATGTAATTGTCTCGGATGTTTTTTTTAAATGGTAGAGTGCTGGTGTGTTGTTATGTTGGTAAGGTTGTTAGGTAGTTTTTTTTAAATATAATTGCTGAATATTTATAGTTTGAAGTGCTAACTAGGTGCTAGATTTTTATTTACGATATTTTGAGGGATTTTAAAAAAATTTTCAGATTTTTGTTTGACATAAATGGCGTTACCGTTATATAGATTTAAAAAGTTCATATTATAAAAATAATAATAAATACTAAGTAGTAAATATTTATTTTAAACTTATTTAGAAAGCGCAACATTTATTTAATTGAAAAATATATAAATACAAAACAATACAGCTTATTCCTAACAAAGATTTTCTTCAGTCGGAAAATTGTTTATTTTTTACGAAAAATTTCTTCTACTTATATACAAATTTTAAAACAATATATGCTTAAATATTTATAAACTACTGTTTATTGACCATCGTACCTACAGCAGACTGTTTCGCTAATAGTTACAACACCACACTCATTGAAAAAAAACTTCTCTTAAACCCAGAGACCTACCTCACCGTCCATTTCCTGCGCGACTGCCCTCTTTCTCTCTCTCACCCATCTTATAATTGCGCGAATACCAAGTCCGGGGCAGACATGTCCGCAGACATATCCCCAGGGACTTGACAGACGGAGGAGGAGGAGGTGGTGGACAACGAAGCTCCCGAGTCTCATTGAATTTCGAGAGAGAGAGAGACAAACCGCGCGCGCGACGTAACGGTGCGTCGCAGAATCCCTTATCCGATCGATGCCGCCGCTGTCGCCGACGGTGGGAAGTCCGCGTTACCCGGAAAAATATATATCGATCTGTCTACGCGTCTATATACGTACATATATATGTATATATACGCAGGTTGAAGAGCCGGGAACGAGTTAGCTGCGTGCGTTACCGCGAGCGCGATGTCATATACGTATACCTACGACGCCGATAAGGATCTCAGAGCTCTCTCTCCTCGTGCTGCGATTACCCCGTGCGCTACATAGGTACCCTTTATTCCGATGTTTTATCTCTCTCCTCGATGCAGGTCCACGCCACGGATCCTTTTGTGATTTTCTCCTTTTTGTCCCGGGGAGGCGTTCGCTCGTTAACCCGCGGGACTATTGTGACATCTGAGCTCTGGATCTGGACACGGTAGCCGTGGATGTGTGCGTGTGTTGGGTACGTGGAAGATACGATGAGAACGGTTAATGATTTCGTGTAATAGAGTAACTCTGTGGGGATATATCGTGAAATAGATGTTGATATGGAAATCTTAATTAAGGTTTGGTCGCGGTGGTATGCCGAGCGTTAACAGTACATCGTTTATTCAGAAATGGAACATTACTTACGTTAAAATAGTATGTAATATAGTTATTTACAGATGAATTGAATTGTTTATAAAAACAAATTTAAAATAGAAATAAGACATTTATTTATAAACCTTGCAAAAACACCAAAACAAGTTTTATCACTCGATCAATGTTTCATTCTTTCTGTTCTTCTTTTCCATGCAACAACCAATCCCACGAGAGCAGTAAAAAACATAAACAGTGTGAAATGCTACGCAATAAAACGCAATAGAAGAGTTCCGTCTTCTCCGATTGAAACGACGGAAGAGAGCTAAGCTATTCCAAGGGTGGGAGTGCGACGACGAGACTTGATCTTTTGTTCCACAGATTTTTTCGCGGAATTGGCGCCGGTTCAAGCAACTGCCACTCGGCCGACTTCCATTCCATTCTCAAAGCGACGCGGCATCCATTTGGTCGACCAAGAGAGTGACGATTGATTCGGGGAGCGAGAGGAAAAGAACAAAATGACTTTGATGTTATGGTTTTCGCGGTGGAAAATAACAGCGAATCTATACAGCGACTTACTAGTTTACAAAGTGATATAGTTTTGTTTTAATCTTGTCGAATGGAAAATGTATCGGTTTTTACTCGTTACGAGAATATAGCTAATTAAAGTTGAATATAATTATTTGGGGAAAAAGTAGGAAGAACAAACGACGAGATCCATAACGACTTTTATAATTGCTTAGCCTCTATACTATAGGTATTTATTTTTCCGAACCATAAGAAACAAATTTTATGGCTTGTTGAAATTTGTAAAACAAACGCTGCACGCGGCCATTAAAACAATAATTTTAATTAGCGGCGAGCGACATTTATTGCACAGGGGAAAAAAGCTCATTGAATTTTAATGACCTGACGGACGGCTGAATTGGCTCTCTCTCTCTCGGTAGCGGGAGCGAAGAATTGATCGCGTAGGCGTCCCCGCGACGACTTTTTCCTGGCAGTCAGCTCTCGAGAGTGGCATTCTATTCTCGACGAGCGGCGGATTATCTGGCTCATCGGGGGCACGATAAAAATTCCTTATCAACAATGAGCGATCGCCCCGGCGCTAAATTCCCAGACGCTCAATTATGCACTTTGATTTATCCCTCGTTGATTTGTGAATCACTATAACGACGCGGAGAACGATAGATCGCGCTGATTGTGTAATATAAGTAAATAAAACGACGCCGCCGAGCGCGCGCGCTGCTTATGAATAAATGATTGAGCCGAGCATTATGCAAATAATATGATCAATAGAAAATGCGCGTTGAGAACAAAAAAAATCTCCGCGGCCAATAAGTATCGGAAAATAAAGGAGTTTCGCGCTTGAAACTACGATGCATCCGTATATATAATCCCTGTTATTAATCACGCGTATAGGAAAGTATATAAAATAAGGAAAAAATATCAATTTTATTCATTTCATTAGAAAACCTTTAATTTTCACACTTTCATTGATACCATCGCCACGTTTATACACATCGAGAGCCCAAAAAATCGCTGAAAATAACGTCATCAAGACGCTTTTAAAAAACCCCCGCGCACGACAAATTGCCAGCGACCGCTTCTTCCTCCTTTCGATACTTCATCCAGTGGCAAAGAGAGCGCCGTACATTACAGCACCTTGCGCGCGTGCGAGTAAATCTGGTGTCCCTTTAATTACCGGGTAATTAAGAAAAGCCGCGCGACGAATACCGTGTGTGTAACCAAAGAACAGCGCAGCGCGTTGCTGCTCTCGGGAGGATTTATGGTGGCGATCGGGGAAGGAGATTCTCTCCTATATAGCGGGGCAAAAGAGAGAACGAGAATGATCGATGGCGATAGATGCGCGGCTGATCCACGAAAGCCCGGCGCCCGGTCGTTGGCTCTCTCCGTACTGCAGTGCAGCGTATGTGTGTAAGCAGCGATCGTAAATCACGAGTCGTTACATTAATCAAATAATAAGAATCGACGTATTGAGACGTTAGGTGTGTACGCAAGGAGATGCTGTGGCGGCCGGGATAGGAGAGTATGGATGCGGTGCGAGTAATTGCGTATGGGGTCGTATGGGGCTGATAGCGTCCGTCAGCGCGGGTTATATAGCGAGCGCGAGAGTGATTTGAGATATTTCGGTTTTGCGAGGTAAATGGGGAGGATTGTGGGTGTTGTGAAGATTCAGAAGATATAGTTTGAGATATGCTTTTCCAAGTTAGTAAACTTATTATGAAGAATTAGTGTAGTAATATGTAGGTATGTGAATTTTTAATAAGATGAATTTATCAGTTTTACTGTATACTTAAAGTAACATTTGAAATGTATATATTCATTATTTATAGAAATAATAAATTAAAATACAAGTGTTATGAGAGTAACGTGTTATTATTTGACTATCACGATCATAAAGGTGCAAAAATGATTTAAACAGTTAATTTTTTGCTACCGTTTTTCAATATGATTTACGTCCAGTGGAAAACTAACGCCTCTTTTCAAGTTCTACATAAAATAAAATAAATCGTAGAAACAACTGCTGTAAATATCTTGATCTCTATAAAAAGAACGTTTCAACTTTATAATGAAATGTTTCACATACAAAAAAATCTCCTTTTTTAAACAAAAAAGATCAACGTAGTTTTCCAAAAGAAAAAATTCACGAGAGTAAATTGCATCCAATTCAAACGGAGTCACACACACACACACGATACTTTGAATGCAATTACGCGCATTATATATCCCTGATAATACACTATGTTTACGAAGTACGAGAAAAACCCAATAAAAAGACATTCCGCCGACTAATACAACCCACTCTCGCGTCAAAAAGGCGCGCGTGTCACCGCTGGCGCGAAATAATTTACGGCCGCGGCAGCAGACCTAATCATTAGCTCCGTATACGCGGACTCGAAAAATAAACAACTTCACTCGGGCAGCCTCGCGACTACTGTTCTCCGCGCACGCGCGCTAAGTGCAATCGGCATTTCTGCATATATAAACGCTTTTCAACGGAGAAAGAGAGAGAAGCGAATCCGCGTGGAGCGGAAGTCGAGTGATACAACGCGTGCGTGTACTCTCCGCGAGTCGGTGCGGTATATATACCGAGCGTAGGCAGAGAAAATCGCGCGACGATCGTGGCTAAACGCGCAGCACACCACGGCGCGGATATACACTTAGCCGCGTTGACGTCGTCGTCGTTCTTTCTTCCGCCTGTGAAATGCCAGGAATTAGAGACGCCCTTTTTATGCTGCTTCTTGATGGGGAGGTTTTCTCGCCGTTTGTTAGGTCGTTTGGAGCTACGTTCTTTTCAGTTTAATTTTCATTCTTGTCGAGACAATAAATATACGAATGAGAATATACATAATATAAAGCGGTAAAATTCAACCATTTATTTAATCATTTTTCTACGTGGGCGATGATGACGTGATATTAAATAAAAAACGCCGTAAAATACATCAATGTGTTCAAATAAAGAAGACATTCGCTGGATGCAAAATGTCGGCGATAAACGGAACTGATAATGGTTCGCGATTATTCGCCAAATGGCGCCTTTAAACGTGACGTTCAAGTATACAGAAGCTCAATACAGCGATTGTTTCGTAAGTGCAGGTTTTATGTTGTACTAACTGCCGGTATCCGGTATTATCTCAGTATATATAGAAGATTACAGCAGCCACACTTCTCGGAAGGGAAAATATATCCTTTTTTTTGCCCGGAGCTTAGGGATTTCTTTCGTGACGCCGTAGCTATATAAGTCAAATTATACCTCGAGCGTCGGTACTTCCACCCTTGTTATTCCATCTCAAACTTACCGTCGATCTTTGTATACTCTTTCAAAACTGACCACCTATTCTTTCTATATATAAATTACAGTCCATCGGCAAACATCCGCTTATAGGATATAACACCGAGTTTCGACAACCACATCATCATCATCTTCATAGATAGACATATGCAATAATATAAACACATAAAACGAACCACGACGGCGAAAGACGTCTTCTTATTTCAGCGAGACGCGCATTAAATGCCACGCGGCTACACTGTAGATTCCTGTTTCCCTCTATATAAAAGCGACGAGGCTTCGTGTGCGCGCTGCTCTTTCGTGCTCTCATCGCATTCTCGTCCTGCGCTAGCGAGGAACACGACAGCTGGACAAGCCCACGGTAGCCGCGGCGCGCGCAGTAGGTTTATGGAAGGACTGATTGCTCCGGTGCCGGTGTACTTAAGGGGGAGGAGGATAATTAGTGTAGCCTGCGAGACAAGTATTACTTAAAGGAGAGAGAGAGAGCTATTTGAATTTTTATTACGCTTTCGTTTTGAAAAATTTCTGTACACGTGTGTGGCCAGATGTATACGCGAAAATTATAGCGTAGTTTGATGCAGAAAAAGACGTTTTCTGGAAAATTTTATGGCTATGAAATAGTTATACGCGTGTAAAATTTTAACAAGAAACATTTTGTAACTGGGAAACCTGCTGTTTCGACGAATTTTGTAATTTCATAGAGTTTGCCAAATTGGAATATTTGTGTAATATAAATAGCACGTCGATCTATTGTTCAAGATGTTACATTAACACAAGAAAATTACGTATATCGTATAAAACACGTCATCTCGCAACCACGTTTACTTTAAATTCTATACCACCCTATAAAAAAGGTACAAACCCCGCACTTTATAAATATACCCCTTGAGAATGCGTACAACAAAACCACGTCAACCTATCGAAACGAGTGCACCACAGCCCCCGCCAAAGCAACCACTCGGATAAACAGCCATTCCGATACGTTGAACTCTGACCGCGGCCTAAAAGACAGTGACGCATCGTTTCCCATTGCGATCGTCTCGGTGGCAAGTGCACTGACACCGCGAAGGGCGCGCGAAGAAAAGTGGCCCGAGCCAACACGAAAAAGCCGCACGCACGTAGCAGAGAAGCGAATAAAAGGGACGCACGCGTGGGCGTCTTTTTGCTCGCGCGCGCTCCACTTTCGGCATTCTCTTTTTCTCATTCTTCGCGCGCTCTTTCTCTCGATACCTACTCCTCCTCCTCCTCCAACGCGAGGGCGAAAATAACAGACGCGCATCTCTTTCTCCGCTCCATTTATCCCCTCGGCGGACTGTCCGCGTGCACGCGCTTTGGGATCGAAAGATCGGACGACTAAATATAAACAAGTGGAGTGAGAGAGTCGCGCGTTCGCGAAAGCCCCAGAGTGTGTAGTTGGTTCTTAGCTCGCTGCCGATTTTATTTTCTCTTGGTTTATTGCGTACGCCTACCTGCACCGAACGGATATTGACGGTAGAAGGGTTTTATACTTGGCGTTCTTTATTTTCTAAAGCTGTTTTAACTCCGTTATGATGCTGTGGAGTTTTTCATTTTTATATATAAGTTAATGAATTGATGATGCTATAAGTGTGAACAACACTAGCGTAGTTTACTTCCTGTATGGAACCTGTGACGACACTATAAACATATAATAATGCACCCGTAAGCGCGCTGTATAACATTTTGGAAAAACGCATCGAGAGAG
The DNA here is from genome assembly GCA_900474315.1 of Torymus auratus. Taxonomy (NCBI): domain Eukaryota; kingdom Metazoa; phylum Arthropoda; class Insecta; order Hymenoptera; family Torymidae; genus Torymus; species Torymus auratus. The sequence goes on along the minus strand of UXGD01007914.1, from coordinate 2,138 downwards.
AGAGAGAGAGAGAGAGTTTAAGAGTAATATATTTACAAGACCGGCTCTCGGCCGAGAGAGACAATAGTGCCATAACTCATAATAGCGTCGCCCAGCGTATTATACTATCGATGAGGCTGTGAAGGAAGCCACGCACACCATGAATGTCAATGAGCTTTCAAACAATGGTGCAGACTGCTTGATACAGCCTGATCTATGTTTCTTGCCTAACCGTTCAGGGAACCTCTTGGAGACTTTTTTAGTTTTCATTTCATTCGCGTGTGAAATTTAAAAAAATGTATTTTTAATTTAGAAAGACTGCGATTTTATTGAGCTTAAAGATTGTGTGATGCAAACGTGCTCGAATCGTATTTACAGACTTAATCCTATTACCTTCTCACATTATTATGACATTGTTACAAAGTATGTGTTACGTAATTTTAAATAAATTCGCACAAGTAATGTTAACTTGAAAAAAAGTGGCGTACGAATTCTTTTCGCATATATTTAACGTATAGGTAACCGGTATTAGCGATGCAAAAAAACATTAAATAAATAGTCACAAGTCGAAAAAGACGCAAGAGACAATGTAAGTACCACGTCGACAATGATCCTTGTAACGTAACCACATGTTGCAAAATGTTTCGACATTAACTTGTCTCGCGGAGTTTTGCGCGCCTATAGCACTCGGCAACGTTTAGCGTATGATAATTCACTGACCTCTTCTCCGAATTCACTTTGACACCACATCGGCAATGCTCACTGCGCTCCTGCATCATGCATAATCGCCGAGAGCGTTGATGCACTCTCCTCTCGCGTAATAGAGCTATCACATCGTGCAGTCGCTTGAGTATTCATTGACTAACGACACGCGTGAGACGCGAATCTGTAAAGGGTCTACGTTTTAGATTGTAAACGTATGTATCTACATGATAAATAAGAATTATACAAATTAATTGATAATATTAGAAAATTGACACTCGTGTGTGTTCTTGTTGTGGAATAACTTTTTAAAGCATAGTTAACATCAATATCATAGTTAAACGATACAAAACTTTTGCTAAAATCTAAACTGATTATTTTATTTAAAGTTCTTGATTTTTCTTATTTGCAATGCGTTATTTATTTTCAACTGAAATTAGGTAACCAACTCGAAATACATTAATAACTATTCTGTACCGAAATCTTCATTAAAAATGGTTTAACTTTGTTCTGGTTCATGTACTTTTATTTTATCTTGCTAATTTTGTGAAACACCTGATTTTATAATGATTTGAAAACACAATGAATATTGTTTTCGTGTTTTTGGTTTTTAATATTTACAAAAAGTACTAGTCGTTACCAAACAAAACAATTAACGAGAGCTGCGCGAAAGTTTGGTATGATAAAAACTCCATTTTTGTTACAGTTCCAACTATAAAATTAAACTTTAGCGATTCTAAAATATCGCTATCCCTTATCATGCACACGTGATAACTTTTCGATAGAAGAATATTACAAATGCTTTGTTTAAAATATATTTATAAATTAAATGCAATAGAGAAACTCCATTTGCAAAAATACAATCGCGATAAGCCTCAAAGTAAACGCGGATAGCATTGCTAATTTTATTCATTCTCTGATCAAACTAATTTCATTAAATAATCTGCTAGTTAATTAAATGTAGAAAGTACATCACTCTTATATATGTCTTCAGTTCTAGGAACATCCCAAATTATTTCAACTTTCTGAAAAATATTAATTTTTAATGTTTAAACATTTACAATTATTATTAATAAATCTGTAAACTAATTTTAGTTAGTATGAAATTCGAAGTAAAATGACGTAATTAACCAGTATAAATAAGTACTCAATATACTATAAACGCTATTCGCCTACCATACAAACAATTGTTTATAATATTGTTATAAAGTTATAAACAATCATACAATTTTGTATAGTTATTACCTATATTGTATGGCGTATTAATTAACAATCTAATTCTATTAAAGAATGTTAGAATAGATTGGCAATTAATTCATTGCTAAATTTTATGTTTGAATAATTAACGGCCCAACTTTCGTCGGGCACTAAAAAAAATTGGTCATCAGACTCATCAAGTGTTCCCCTCCACGGAAATCTTTAGTAAAAGGCGAAAGATTTATACGTGTTATGAAGGG
>UXGD01007913.1:0-10245 GCA_900474315.1 Torymus auratus | reverse complement strand
GAGCTACGGAGACTTGCAACGCAGTGAACAAGTCAATTATTTCAAAAACTTACTATTTTACGTCTGCACGCCTTCTTTTTCTACTTGAACCTTTAATTTTTTCAACAATCGACTCGCTTTTTATCGCATGTCTGCGTAACTCCAATATGATCAAGAATTTCAAGACAATAATACTTTTCATATTGACTGAAAAGACCAAGACAAAAAAGAAATTTTGAAGAATTTGCAAGAGCAAGACAATAATTACAGAAATATTGTATTTTCTCGCTCTCGCGAAGCCCTATGCAATACAATATCAGTGAACGACACGGTCCGAAAAGTCAAGTTCGTATAATGCGCTTATAATCCTAATAAATATAAGCAAACAGAGCCACTGATGCGCGCGCGCGAGAAAATCGCCGAGGCGGCGCGAGCGCTGCCGGAGTTCAGGCAAGTAGAAGGAGCTGCGTAGAGTCAGACGAGAGAGTCACTCGCTCGCTCGAAATTTTCGCCGGAGAAAGGAGAGAAGTTGGCAACATTATCGTGTTTTAATTTAACTTGTCGCTGCACTTTAATTAGACTTTGGCTGAATCGCGAGGGCAAAGAGAGAGAGAGAGAGAGAGAGAGAGAGAGAGAGAGAGAGAGAGAGAGAGCGGGAAGAAGTAGCAAACTGTGGGACGAAGTGGGAGGGAGATGTTGTTTCCCTCTTTCTCTTTTTCCCTCTCTCGCTCGCTCTTATATACGTATATATAAGCTGGGAGAAATAATTGTCTGGTCGTCTGTATATAACGTCGTCTTCGCTGTGTAACTGTCGCTTCTGAGAACCTCGCCAGCAACGTAGTCTTCACTTTCCAGGAGTTGGTGCCTCGTATATATATATACTCCGGGCAAATTATTTCGATTTCGGTTAGCGCGCTTCGGTCGTTTTAATTTATAGCAAATAAGTAGAGAGTTGCCGTGATATATAAATGCGAAGAATTGTTTATTAATGAAATCTGACGTTCCGTTTGGCGACATATAAATTTTGAAATCAAAACGTTCAGATATATAAGTTATATTACTTTCATTGCAATGTGTAGTATAGTTTAGTAATACATAAAGTTATTATCGAATATGTTTTTTATAATCCTTCTTCGAATCTGCGTACCTTAAACAATTCTAAAATATAAATTCCACTAATAGCAAATATTTTTCCACTAGAAAAATCAAATATCACTCTCGAACTCCTCACAAAACAATCCACACCTTCTCCGCGACGTGAGAACCACTGCGCTTCGCGCAAATGGAGCCCCGTCGTCACGCACTTACCCGGACCATAACTCGCGCACTCGTAAACACTCCCCGCGCATGACAGCGCGCCTAGCTCTGAAACAAATATACATACCGCGCGGGGGTGGATTTTTGGGATATGCTGCGCGAATCGGCGACGCTTTGCTTTACATATTTCACGGCGATATAGTGTGCTCCCGTCGTCGTCTTGAGGTATAATATGTGAAGGGGAAATGTGGATTCGCGCTTTCTTAAAGTGTCGTTTTTTATTCGGGTGTAGGGGAAGTCGTCGGTCTTTTTGATGGTAGAGTTGGGGTGAGTAGGACGAGGGATATGTTGATGGTAGAAAATTAGTTGGGGTTTGAGCATCTGATTGTCGTTGAATATTAAAGCAGGGTTGGAAACTTGAACGATATTCGCTCCATTTAAAAGTTCATTTTTTTCGTTTATTCGAGATGAAACCGTTTTTATTTTCATTTATAAACGGTTTCATCTCGAGTGGAGCCCATTTCGTTCAAGTTTGCAACCCTGTATGAAAGTATTAAATGTTGTGTGCAACACGTGAATTTTTAAAAAGTTTTTGTAAATACGTGATATTATATATTCATTTGAATACTAAATCATAAGTAGTATTCTCTGATGTTTATTAACCATATAAAACCCTCATTCCCACATACATCAATATTAAACCAGAAATTCCGACCACCTTAAAAATTAATTATCCGAAATCATCGCATTTTCAATTCCATAAATCAAGCCTCGACGAAAAAAAAAATTGAAATAACGAGAGAACACGCAAACATCGGAAAATTTAAGCATATTTCCCGTCGGGCGAAATAAATCACGCTGTTTCCATTGAAATAAACTCCAATAAATCAGGGGATGGGGGGGGGAGGCGCGCGCGCGAAAGAAAGCCCCCCGCAAGAACGATAAAATTTAAAGTTCATATTTTCCGTGTCTGTGCGCGCGCCTGGCAAATTGCGCGAAAATTACTCGCCTGAGATTGACGTTTGATTGCGGCACCACGAGCGAGCGCGCGCCTCTTTAAAGCAACGATGCTCGAAGGAGGCGAACGCGTATCGGCACTTATATACTCGCTACTTTTTTTCCGCTCGCTTTTCCCCGATCACGCGCGCGCGCGTGCGTTAATTTCGTTTTCCACGTTAACGCACCGCCAGTCCCAGGAGTAAACTTCACTTACCCGATTGCCACTTGCATTGTATATACACATACGCGGGAGTGAGAGAGCCCGGAGGGACTGTTTTTTTTTATGTTTTTTAGAGTCGCGATGCAGGTTGCGTTATTTTTTTTCTCTCTTTTCTTCCTTTCTTTTTCTATTTGCGGGAGGTAATTGTTGTTGTATGCGAGCGGTGAGGTTGAATGGGAGAAAATTATGGCGTATGTGGCAGGAGAAGAGGCACTCACCGTGAGAATGGCTGAATTGCACTTGCTCGCAGTGTTTATGTACATGTGGTCTTGGAAAATCTGTAACAAAGGAGAGAGATATTAAGTTAATTTCAATCTAATATTTTTGTTATATCAGTGTAAATGGGAAGAATATAGATCTTTCAACAAAACCAAATATGATAAAAATCTGTTTATAGCAATTACCCATAGCGCAAGTTAACTTGGTGAGGAATAAAAGTAGTCGGAATGGTTTTAAAGAGGAAAATTTGCGAGGCGTTACAGCGGTCCAGATGGACTTTATCGAGCGTCGCGAAAATGCGAGGGTGGCTCCGATTAGATGCGCCGAGACTTGCACGAAATTGAGTGATCTCTTTGCAGTTATACGATGAGTGCCAGTTTACCTGCGATTCATTGTTTTCTTTTGTTTTCGTACGTATATGTTATTTAATCAATCATATAGGAATAATAATGTTTTATCAAACAAGAATTCCAGCTATCCACTGAAATTGGAGTTTTAATATACAACATTTTCATCCGATACACAGACCAATTTCTCGCTTTTCTCTGTACCAACTAACTATTTCCACTAACCCCGCAGATCAAGCACTAAATTCTGTACATCCACCATATCAAACTCCATTCCCCAACACGCTAAAATACAGCACTGTGAAAAGTTATTCTACAACATCACGTAACACTCTTGCAAACAACTTTTCGATGAAAAAGCAATTTCCACTCACTTCCGCAGCTGCACGCATGCGCGCGCACGTACCCAGGCTCCGTCTACAACCTCTGGCATATTTTTTTCATTTTCCCGGCCCTCACTTTCTCTCCACGGCCCTGGACTACCTACTGCACACACCCACACGTATATACTCTCGTTCGCAAACCCTTCGGGCAAGAGAGAGAGAGCCGGCCGGGGATTCATGAATACAGGAGTATTTGCGCTCGCCGTGCGCGGCCGCCGATACGCGCGCAACAGATACGCGCCCGCGCCCAGGTAGGTATACCCCGTGCCTCATGCGTGAGTTATACATGCTCCCTGTACGCGCACGAGCAAAAACATTTTCGACGGCGTATATGCACGCGCCCGCGTATATATGTATATGAAATATGTGCATGCGTCAATAAACTTGGGAGCGAGCGAGCGAGCGGGCGCATATTTATTGCAGAGGTGTTTGGTCAAGGTATATATGTAAATTTCAAGTTACTGCGCGGCGTTCGCCAAAATGGCGGGGTGATGTTTTTTGAGGTGGATGGGCAGGTACAGGTGAATTTGCATGTGGACTATTGCATATGCGATGAGGAGGCAGTGATGGTGAGGTGAGTGGACGTGAAGACGCGTGTGGGTGATATAGGATACTGGGTTGATGGTTGGGTATTAGAGGTGTGTTGTTATATTAGTAATTAGAGGGCGAGGATGTATTCTTAAAGAAATCAGCTTTCCTCTCATATTTCGAAGCTAAAAATGGAAAATATGGAGAAAAGGAATTGTTTCTGAATTGATAGGAAAATACATCGTTTTTTATCAAACCGTATTTCAGACTGAAAAGTCATATGTGTCATTGGTAAGAGCATTTTCATGAGACTACTATGTATTACAAAAACTGTAATGCATCTGTATACACAATCATAGTTCTATTAGAAATCATGTCTTTGCTACGAAATAATTATATTCACAAATATCTATAAGCAACAACCCAAAACTACCTACTCCTAAAAAACATATACCAAAATAATAAAACACCGACAAACACAGACTCCCCAGCGTCCACTACGATCCACTCTCCCACCTCCATCTCACTCTCTCTCCCTCCAAAGTCAGCCTCAGCAACCTCGGCAATCCACCGTATATATATACCAGCAACGGCACACGCGCTAAGTAAACGTCGCTCGCTGGCCTCGACGTGTCGGGCGGCGGGCGCAGCAACAGCGCAGTCCCCCCGGGGCTTAATACGGTATGCACGGCTGTCGCGCTCGCGCGCTACACCGGCTAATATTCCGCGAGAGGCCCAGGGCTACGTGCCCGGACTACGCGAGCGAGCTAGCGCACGTGCAGCAGCAGCCGAGAGGGAGAAAATTCCGCTGGATATCGCGAGCGAGAATTTGTAGAGGACCGCCCCGACGCTCATGCTGCAGCGTATGAGAGAGAGAGAGGAGTGTATGGATATGCTACTGCTGGCAGGCAGCTCGTGCAAAGTGGAGAGAGGCGAGGGTGTGGCGGCCAGTGGAACAGGGGGGATGGTTATTGAAAAATCGGAGAGGAATTTTCGGGCTGTGGAGTTTTGTTGAATTTAATGGTTTCGTGATTTTCGGTATTGCTGAAGTTGGGAATTTTTTTTGAAAATCGAAGAAGAATGGTTATATATGGTTTTTCATATACCGAAGAATGGATTTTTGGGAAAATATCTACTTGGGATAGTGGATGGTGCAGGACGAATCGAAAACTTGTTGGTATCGTTTTTTGCAAGGATTTTATTAAATTTGGTAATTTTATACTCGGACTTAATTAATATAGAAGCGTATAACAAAAACTTTACAAACATCGTTCAAATTTTTGCTCACCACGCTTGTGTCAAAATTCCCTCTCTAATTTATCCGTTTACCATAATTCGTCAAAAGAGCCAAAGACCCATTTATTTTTATCAAACTTCTAAATATCACACGCGACTTTGATAAAAAAAAACAAGACCTTTTTCATCTACCAAACGTATATAACTCCCCAACTTTTTTTCCACCGAATTCCACTTTGTGAAAGACAAACTCATTGAAAACGTACATAAAACAGAAAAAAAAAATCGTCGCGTCCCAGCTGGCGCGCACGCGCGCTCCGGTTCTGTGACCCGTTAATAACGATTTAATAATTGACGCCTCTTCTCTCTCGCATTCGTCGCGCGATCGATCGGCCCCACGCGTGCGGAAAAAAATCGCGCGCTTGGTGCAGACTGCGGAAATAGTATATATACGCTCGTGCTTTTAAAACTCGGCACACAAAGGTATATAAAATTCCGAAATTCGTATAGGCTGATCGCGAGAGATAAGCTATAATTAACGCTGGGGACTCTCGATAAAAATGAGCGCGCGTGTGTGCTCGTGGTATAATTGCGATTCGAGCGAATTTTCCGAACTTTGAGAGAGAGAGAGAGAGAGGGAGTATACAGCGTGTCCCTTTTAATCCGAATTTACTGTCGCGCGCGATTGGATTGGATTTTTGTTTCCTCGGTGTACGAATCGTCGGACCGAATTCGGCTGAAAAAAAAAACAATCGGGTTTTTTCTGGATGACATTTTTTAACGACGACTTTGTCATCGGCAAGGCAAATATTTATTTCGATTAAAAATGTAATTAAGCGAGGACGAGCGTTAGTTTAATTCGACTTGCGAGTTCAAATTGGATTTTTTTTTTGTACTTCATTTTTTACAGTATGATAATCTATCACAATGTATACAATTCCACACGCTGGGAAAATCACACACCGCGAAATGGCTCGACGTTCCGTTTTATTTACACAAATAAGCCGTTATTCCCGGGGCTGAGGGAGAGAGAGTATAATATTGGCTCCAATTTACGGTAATTGGCAACTATTCCCGGCACGCGCAGTCGAGCGAAGGCGCGCGAAGGAGCCCCGATAAGAGATAAGAGAGACGCCCGCGCTCTCCTTGCGCGGCACGTAGCCCCGAGCGCGCGGAACGTGTGATGAAACGAGAAAGAGGAGGGAAACAGAGTGGGAGGGAGAGTTGCGCGCGCGCGTGCGAAACGGAAAAGCAAGAAATAGGGGAAAACAAAGCGGTGAAATGAAATAGATCGAAAAGATTGTGCTGATACGCGCGGGAACATAATTAAGTCGGGCGAAGCGTGGAAGAGTAGTTTAGTTGGACTGAACGTGGGAGTTTGAAGTTTTTTATTTTGTAGAGTGTGTTGATTTCGGGTTACGATAAATATGAGATTGGTTTGGTTTTTATTTTGAATTTTTAAAGTGATTTATTTGGAAGTAGTCAAAACAAATGGAATTTAAGAAGTTTTCTTTGTTCTAAACTGTTGAATTCAAAATGAATGTAATCGGTTTTGAGTTCAAGATTATACCAGTGTGCTATATTGAACAAAAAGAATGACCTCATGACAACTGAAAAAGTTAAAAAATAATATTTACTATACATCCATGCGGTGACATATTGAATACTTATGCCGAGTAATTGCAAACGACTATAAAAATATGTAAATATTTAAATCCAAGTCTAATAAATAACTTTTCAGAGTGCTTTTAAATCGTGCAAGCGAAAGTAGGTATTTTACTTGGTGGCAGAGAATTCCCAAAGTGAACGTGGAAGGATCTAGTGCTCGGAAACTCTGAGTACACTAGTGGAATTATGAGGTCACCCAGTAACTGACCTATACGCGGGCGGTCAGGTGATCACTTTAAAAACATGTTAAATATAAATAGAAAGTAGCACACAAAAAGAAATATTTTATAAAAAAGTATATATAGCAGTAAAGTACTTTCATCTCGTATCCGTACCCAGCCAACCCGATTGCTACATGTAAATCCCGTCTTATCCTAAAGATATACCTGATAAAAGTACCTTATATATACCACCCACATCCACGGTTAAATAAACTCACGTAGCCCAGACCCTTCCGCTTATCCTCCTAAATAGAACAAATTAAGACTCGCGCGCCCGGGCACAGCTTTCTCCGTATAAGCAAGCTTATAAGCGCGGGCGAAAAAACGACCGCGCAAAACACAACTCGCCATCAGGCGCGCGCGTCGTCTCCCCGAGAAAAAAGGAGAAGAGTAAGCGAGCGGCGAAGAATCGCCGAGGAAACGCGAAAAAATGAATAATGACCGAAAAAGATAAACAAGAAGCCGCCACGCGCGGGTATATAAGAGATATAAGCAAAAAGTATATATGGAGAAGGCGAAGGGAGAGAGAGAGAGAGAAGAGAAGCGGCGACGAGGAAAAATAAGAAACAGGAGAAAGAGAGAGGAGTGGGAGTGTCCAAGATGGCGACCACGAGAGATAGAGAGAGAGCGAACATGACGCAGGAGGGAAGGGTGAAAGATAAATGACGTGTCCACTACTACTATATACATATACTATACTACTACTACTACTACCGCGAAGACGCCGGGAGAGAGAGAAGCCTCCATTAAACATAAGCCGCTTTCTCGCTTACCCTCCGCGCTTTTCTCTCTCCTGCCTTGCTCGCTCGCTCTTCCTCGCAGCGTCTGCCTTATTCCTTCTTTCTTTTCCAGCTCGCTCGCGCGGAGATTTTTTTAATTTTCTTCGCCGTGGATTGCCCGCTCGTACTTTCCAGCGGCGAATCCGAATGCTTTGTTAAAGTTGGAAAGTTATTTTAACATATAATGTTTATGCAAAGGCTATAAGCATACATATAGTCTATAATTGAATATATTTCGAACTTTTTCGTTTAATTGCTCTCTATTGCTTATTTAAAAATATAATATACTTGAAAATATTGCTTCTCAAAAAAGAAAAAAATATATTTCTTTTTGTTTACATTTTATTTCGCGTAATCTTAATGCCAAAGGCATATATAAATCACGTTGGAAACTTCCACACATATAGCCGGGGGAAAAAAAACGCCGCCACCGCATCCACTCCCTCGAATGCAAAGTTTCGCGCAAGTACTCAACTCTCGCCCCACAGGCGGCCGGTCTCTCTCTCCGTTTGCGAGCACTTTCGAAAAAATGCGCGCGCGTTCGTCCAGTCGCGCACTTTACGACGGCCATTTCTCTCTCTCGCCTTCCTCTTACGTCGCTGAAGGGAGCAAAGTTTCGAAAAAGTTAAAAAAAAGAAAAAAACACGGGAACACATTCTCGGACTCTCGCTTTTTACTTTCTCTCACTCCCTCTGGATGACCACTACGGAGCCAACTTTTCCATACGAGTGATTACGCTCGGTTTGCCGCGAATCGTCGTGGCGCGTATTCGCCTTGGCTATGCGACGAGTATAAGTTTAATTTCGCGAACAAACGCGGCGAGCGTGGAATGGATGAAAAAAGGGGGGCTGAGAGGGAGGACTGATGTCTCGCTCTGAGATGGGAAATGCAGAAAGGGGTGAGAGGAGAATTCGCGTAGTATAATGCCTTATTGCCTGTGGAACGATCTTGCGTTATATTTGCGTTTCTGTTAGCTCAAAAATATGGAATTTCTGGTTAATATTTTTACAGCCAGATTTAAAAGTTAAAAGCGGGACGTTATTACGGGGATTTCTATAGCTAATTTTTAGTTAAAAATTAACCACATGAAAGTCTGGATAATTTATAGTTAGAATATGCTTATAAAGTTTCTGTCGCAGGGTAAATATAATATTGAATAATCCATCAACGGCAGGTTTAATTTTAACGCGATAATATAATTCTTTTCTGTAGACCAAGAAACATCTCTTATCAAAGACCTTTAAATGACAAAGCAAATACTCCTTTTGATCTATATACAGAACTATCAAACTGCACAATACTCATACCAAATACTCACATTGCATCTTTTAATTAACTTATCAAGGCCAAACCCTCAAACCTCCACCTATATCTCCCCACTAAATTCCACCTACCCTACACAATACTCGCCTTAAACAAAAAGAAACAAAAAAATTCCTCAGCGCGAAATTTCAGCAGCTCAGCTATCGGCCCCACAGCGAAGAGTCTGTCACGGCTCAATAAGACAAGCAATATCGCTCGCCGGTGTCAAAGAATCGCCGCGGGGTTCGCGCTCTCATATATATTGCTCCCGGATCATCGGCACCGACCGCCTGCATTGCATTATTGGCGTATATATATGTAGTAAGCACGAGAGAAGAACTGATGCCGTCGTGTCGCCGCTGGCGTGCTATTGACGCGCCGCGTGTGGTAAAACGTCGGGGGAGAGAGGAGTGTGTGATATGTGAGTGGTTATGTTTCGGGCTGGGTGGTGCGTATAGTTGGTAAGTGCAATAAACGCCTGTTTTGTCGGTTGTTGAAGGTGCAGTTGGGGACGAGCGTTTTTGAGTTATTGAATGGGCGATTAATTTGGCGTGGGAGAGGTGTATTTTTATTTTTGAAGTGGTGGGGTTTCGAAATATTGTACTCTAATGTGTATAGTTCTGCACGGTTGTAATAATACGTTTTTGTTTGTTTATTGTTGATTATATGTTAGAAAAACCATTGCAATGCCAAAGATTAAATTTATCACAATAACAGGTTTTTTAATGAATATTCACAAAAAAAATGTTGTACAAAATACAAATAAAGCCGTTTTTGAACCAAATATTATCTGCATTTAAATTCTTTGTAAAATATGATTTTAGATTTTTAAAAAAGATAAATTTTTAAAGAAAATTTACTATACAGTCAATAAGTATAGCAATGATGAATATACCATTGTGAGTCTATAAGGCACAGTCGTGTATCACTTTACTGATGAGCCCATCCTACCAAAAATAATAACGTGATTAATCACGGGAATATCGTGTGAAAAATAGTGTGATTTTCACGTGAAAAATCACATGAGGTTATCGACCAATTCCTCATGTGATTTTCATGTGAAAATCGCGTGAAAATCGCGTGATGCCGGCGTAATCACGGGCGTTG
>UXGD01007912.1:0-10245 GCA_900474315.1 Torymus auratus | reverse complement strand
GAATTAACTGTAACAAGGAGTTTTTCAGTAAAATGGGCCAGATCAATGTGACAAAATGTACTATAATACATCTACTTATATATAAAAAGTGAAATTTAATAAAAAAATGAATATATTTATTTTTACTAACAATAATTAATTCATTGTTTTTTAGAGCTTTTAACTCAGGCTGGCCCCCTTAAGAAAGACAGTTGAGAACAGCCAGCTGAGAAAAAGACAGTTGAGAAAATCCAGCCGAGGGCCATGCAATGGCTGCCGAGAATCGCTTCCTTGTGGGTATCTAGATGCAGCGAGCATGTGAGAGCCGCCATGTGACGAGATGCCGCTTGAAAAGCACTGCTGTATGAGAATATGCCGCATGGGTAGCACAAGTAGCCTCGTGGCACGCACAGTGTAGAGTGTTGGCACACACCCACTTTGATCCTTTATGAAAATCCATACCCAAATCCCGATGATATTGATCTCGGAGATTTCGAGTTTGCTGTCGGGGCTGCATTGGTGAGAGTGCAGGTGTGCGCGATAATTCGTATAAAGTTGCCGAGTGAGTATAAACCGTGTGAAATACACTACAGTATAAGAATATACAGTGCGAGACGATGCCGTATGAGATATCAATGTAGAGAAAGAGAGTGTCTAGACTTCAGTTTATCCGACTTGAGATCAGCCGAAACTGCGCACTGCGTTTACCACGTGGTCGGCCGATGCGCTGAGAGTTTTGAGTGAGAGAGTATGCCGTATAAGAAGTACAAGCGGCCGCGACGCGAGCACGCTGTACAGTCGAAGAGTGAGAAAGAGCGCACATCCGTCTTCTTTGTCTTGAATGTGTTACTGGGGCGAGTGGCAAATCGGCGTCTTTCCCATTTGCATGTGGGAGAGCGAGAGAGACAGATGCAGTTCGCATGTATTGAACAATCAGTAGCGCGCCTCAGCTGGTGCCTCCCCTTCCCGTAGCAGCTCAACAAAGAACAGACCGCATGTATATCTATAGTGCGCGCGCCACGGGTGGTGCGTCTACGTCGACAAACGAGCCGACTCGGCTCGGTAGACAGACGTATAACAGTCCTGTGCCCGACGTAAATAAGGTCGGTGCTACAGGACTGATTCACGTTGGTCTCCACCGAGCTGATCCACGTCGGTATTTCTTTACGTGCATGTACGAAACAATTACGCAGTTACCAGTCTTATCGTTTTTGATGGGTACTCCGATATTGAAAATACTGTTATTGAAAAGACTGCGACAACAGCAACAGCAAGTAATTCTTAAAAAAAAGCGGAGCATATTTGTAGAAAAACCTCGGATAATATTCCAGAATTCAATTATCAAAATCAGACAAGAAAATAATCTAAATAATCCACGTTTCCTTTGAAACTCCATGATCGGAAAGAAGTCCGATCGAAATTCGTCCTCCCACCCTCGGATACACGGATCAAGATCCTGAGGGATTCGCTGCGTGTAAATCTTTGTGGTATACGGCCATAGGAAAGCACTATCGTGTAGTGTGCATACGGTTACGTAGTGCGGCCCCAGCGTCGTGTGAAGGGGACTTCACGAGAATTTTTCTACTGATCCAGCCTCTACGTAGAACAGAGTCTACGGGACTCCTGCATGAGCATTCAGTTGAGATTACTCCTGAATGGCGGTTGAGCATAGAAAAGTATCACGCCTCCTGTAGAGATCTAGGAAACTGATAGTTTGCGTTCGGGTGGGGAGGTGTAAATGAGAGAGATTCGGATGCTAGTCGGCGACACGATTTATCGCTCTATTTGTCTTGGCAGATGTCGCGTACAGGGTACGCGAAATCTAGGTGTAGGATATAACGGACGCATGGAAGGTCCCTGCATTACCGACATCGCGAATTATGAGGGATAGAAGCTGGCAGTTTGATAGTGCGTTGGTAGTCTTGCGATAGAGACGCGCGACTGTCGTCCGGACGGCTCGGGTTCAAGTCCCGATGCCGGCGCGTATTTTTTTCGTGTTTTCTCCTGAATCCACCACGTTACATAGCCCCACATCGAAGTTAATGTAAGGTAAGGATCCCTCTCGGGGGCGCAGGTAAGGTTAGGTAGTAGTGACAAGCCGCCGGAAATTTCGCGAGCTGAAGTTGACAGCCTTGGAGAGCGCAGCGCCAGCTCTAGTAGAAAGGGGCTTAGGCTTTCTACAGTTGAAGCCGGATGCGCATATCCTATGCCTGTGCCAACGAGTTAGAGTTGGCCGGCAGGTGCTTCTACAATAGCGAACTCCCTCGTACACCTCCGACAGGGATCCTTACCCTCCCTTAAGGTTATGTTAAATATCGACATAATTTCCAAACATGGATATCTCATGAAAATACCAATAGAATCATCCAAAAAAAATCTGAGTATAGTACTAACATATACGGAGTGCGTGACAAACGTATTTTTCCAAAAAAAATGATTAGAATTTATTTAATTAAATAAAAACCGTCCTGTCCGTAACTAGGAATCTCCAATTAAGCTATTTTTTAAAGGAGCATAACTAACGGAAGCACTAATAGAATCACTCAAAAAAATTCATGAATATAGTGTTTATGTGTACGGAGCGCTTGGCAACCGTCTTTTTTCAAATAAACGTTTGAATGTTGATTTAGAAATATTGAAATCAGGGTTGCACATCACCTTAACTTCATCCCGTTACAGCTGGCGCCCTTGACGTGTGTATGCATAGGTTTGGGGATAATTGTCGTTTATTTTAACAGGTCGAGCCTAGCATGCCGATAAATAATTTTTCGCGGTAATAAATAATTATTACTAATATTGTATAATGTGTGAAAGGGTAAATAACTGGTGGTTACTAACCTTGCTTGGAGGAAACAACTCGGCTTGCACGTAATTTGTGAGGAACATTGCTTGTGAAAGCCGAGCATTTGTTGAAGTATTATATTGAGATCTAACCGAATTATAGTGACGACAGCAAAGAGATAGCTAGGAATTATTTATTTATTATTTATTATATTATTTATTAACAATTGTCTACAGTAACGTTTTAGCGTTGTATATCTTTGTTCGTCAACACACATACACACCGGGGAGAAAACGAACGGATTCCGTACCCAATCGTTGACTTTAGCTGTTGTGAAGGGGTAATTTGTTGCTCGGTAGAAATTTTTCAATTAAGTGGGTAATTCTCGTAAACGATTGCGCGAGGAAGGTTTGATTGAGCGCGCAGTAATTTTGGGCCCGCGCATGAGCAGAAACCTAAAAATTAAAAGTGAAAATTCACTTTTCCTAATTCGTTTGCGCATCTCACGAGGAGATGTGGGCATTGACTAATTTTGGTATCGTGCATGCGCAAAGGGTGGAAAAGTCGAATCCAGTTTTTTAACTTGGAATTGTTTGTGCATGCGATGAGGAGACCAGCACATATAGTGATTTAATTAATTACTTGGAATTTTATGGGAGTGTCGAAGAACGTAATTTCCATTGATCGTAGAGCATTAAAGCTGTCTTCAGTAATTCCTGTTATTGCCATTGATTCGTGAGTAGCAATCATGGTTTTTGGTTTTAATGTTTGGAGGTGAATTAAGTTTATTTCAGCTCTGGTATCAATGAGGAACTCAGTTATTTGTTTGAGTTCAGCAGCGTTCAACTTTATTGTTGGCACGGTTGCTCTTCCGTTGGTTCGATTCCAAGGTCTTCCGCTGATATAAACTTGACCGTTGGTGGGCGCTCGGAGACCCGCTGATTCATCGGTGCATCCTTCTGATGAAACTGCAGATGAGTTAAATTCTGCCTGGATGAGTGAATTTGTTCCTGGGCGTATGGTGTTCGCAATGGTGGGGAAAATGTCCGTTGTATGAGGGAGTGTATTATATATCCAGTGGGGTATTGATGATTTCGTAATATTTGCCTTCCTTTGTTGGAAACGTCCTGATCCTCTTGGGGGATAATTAGGTCCTGCTCTACATTGGTAAGTCTCAGGTTCTCTGGGAGAATAGTTTGGTGATGTTCTCTGTTAAAAATTTGTGTGTCCCCTTTGTTGTCCTTGAAACTGGCCGGCTTGTCTTGGTTGGTATGAGTTTGTATTTGTACCTCTATATTCATTTGGAGATTTCGGTCGGTAGTTTTTCGAGGGTATCCATTATCAGGGTCCTCTTTTATAAGTATTAGTCCATGGAGCTCTGGATTGTGTTGGTTTATAAGGCTGAGATTGCAGTATCTCTGAAGATCCTAATTGTAGCAACCCTTTTCTTTCGGTAGAGTTCGTCATATCTCTTTCGATGCGTTGCGCGATTCTGAGCGCAGCATCAAGTGTCTCTGGCTCCTGTACACTTAAAGCGTTGAGGAATTCATCTGAAAGTCCTCTTTTAAAGGATTCCAAGGCGATTCCTTCAAGCATTGTGACCATATGTGGAACTTGTCGGGAGTGAATTTTTCAGTTAGTGAAGCTTTTGCGCCTTCCACGATTTTTTTAATACGACCGTAATATTTGATTACGTATCGTTCTTGCGCATTCGTACACCCTGTATTTCTGCGCAGAACTGTGAGTAATTTTTCCTTGGAGAGAAATATTCCTTGAGGGCTTTCTTTATGTTGACTATCGTGTCAATTTCTAATCCACTCACAGCATCTCTGGCCGTGTCACGTAATTTGGAAATGACTCTCTTGAAGAATGTAGTTCTTATACCAGCTGGACATATGCTGTATCCGTTTTCAACGTCTTGAATGAACGTTTTGAGAGGCATATTTTTGCCATCATAAACGGGTATATGCAATAAGGCATATATGTAATAATGTTGTACAGCCATACATTCTCCCATAGTTGTTAGCAGAGCACCAGTAATAGTCTGATGTTGCGTCAAATTGGCTATTGCATTTTCCGCCATTTTGAATAATTCGTTAATCTCTTTGGTTGTTAATTATTTTCTTCGAGTAACTCACAGATACTACTTTTGATGGTTTCGAAGATTTCCGATTCCTGTTGGGAGTCCAAATCGAATGGTGGAATCTCGTTAAATTGGGGGGTAATCTTTGTAGATCCTTATTCTGAAGACCGGTATCACTGCGGTCGTGCGGATATTAAAGAAGGTAAATGACACAAGTGATAATTCAGTCCATGTCGTCGGAGGAATTTCCAGCCTCATCTATGGTCGGATATTCAGGTTATGTGTCTTCGCTAGAAACTGATTCTCTAGGTGTTACTGGGCAAGTTACAGTTAACAGTTCTTGCTCGTTTGAGTCCAAGGCTCCTGTTACTGCTTTATTTTTGTGTTCAATGATGTAAGAGGTGATTTTCCTGGGAGTTGGGAGTTCAGAGATTTCAACTGCTCGTTTCACAGCTTCAATAAATTCCCTTCGCTTTCGTAAAATAAGGCGCCAATTGTTTTTAACTCTGCTCATTGAGAGTGAAATTACGTAAGGCGTTTCCTAGAATTTCTACGACCTTTTCTGTGATTGGTCTACTTAAAGGAAGTAGCTAAGGATACACTCAGCTTGATATTCACTTTGACTAATTCGATTAAGGCTTCCTTTAAGATTTTCTACTCTCCTTCTAGTTGGTCTATAAGAGATTGTAGACGATGAGAGAAGTGCTGGTGGCCCGTATTAAGCGAGTCTAAGCAATCAATATCTTCTCGAAGGTTATCGAATTCTAATCTGGAAATTTCAGGCAAAGAAAACAAATTTCTATCGGGGACCATTGAGTTCCTTTAATTCTGAAAATGTGGGTAAGGCAAATGCAAGCGTTAGTTCAGTTTGCTGTAAATCCTTGATATCGAAGGGCAGTGGTTAAAGAAGTTTTCTTGGTGATTTGTTATCTTCCTGCTTTATTTGAGGATCCTTCGATATTTGATCTAGTGGAAGATTTAATATTTCGTCCACTGTGCTGTCGTCACTATCTGTGTCGACGTCAGTTTCTAATTCGTGGATTGATATTATTGGCGGCGAGAATGATTTCCCAAAAATCGTGTCGGAGATCTCTGGTCTAGTTAAAATTTCTCGTAAAAGTTTGATGAGTTTATTTTTTTGTTTTAATAGTTTTCTCCTTTTGTGCATGAATATTCTTAATCCGTCAATTCGAATTTCTCTAGTGCTTTGCTTAATTTTTCTACGTCTTCGTTATCTACAATTTTTATGTGAGAGTGGACTAAACCAGAAGTTAGTTTTATATTAACCTTTGTTATACCAATTAAGGATTCCTTAAGTAACTTAAATTGATTTTCCAAGTTATAGAGACGTTCTTCTAGTTATGGGAGTATTTCCAGTGAACTGTGTCCAATTCGTTTAAAATTTGAATGTCGTTAAAGAGTCGGGTAAACTCTTGTCTTGTTACTGGTGAATACGATGTATCAGAGAATATTAAAAGAAATTTGATATAGTTCTCGGTTTGGTTGCGTAATTCGGGATTAGTGAATTATTAGAAAAAGATTTTTTAAATGGTAGGTTCCCTTTTATGCATGAAATGATGATCTTTCTCTTATACTTTCATATTATACCAAGAAGGGGGTAGAGAAAAAGGGAGAGAAAAAAAAATAAAAAAATTTTTTTGTTTCAATGATTATTAATATTATTAATATTAGTTATTCATTAATATATGTATATGTATTTATACTTTGTCTTAAAAAAAAATTTTGTTAATTTGATTATTTTAGAGACTAAATGTTTTGCCTTTTATAAAAATTATAATATTATAATATTACTATTTGGTATTTATTTTATTTTGTTTATTATTATTGATTTATTAAGTGAATTATTTGTTGAATAATTTAGACGTTATTGTTTGCTGTTAAGGTAAAATATAATTAAAATTGTTATTAATATTTTTAATATTAGTTATTGATTATTTAAATTTTATTTGTCTGTATACAAATAAAACAAATTTCTTGATTTATTTTTATAATTAGAGACTAATTGTTTTTGCTTTATTAACTACGTCTCTCGGCAATTGCAGAAGGAATTTTTCCAATTACGTTTTACTGTAGCAAAATACTAGTTGTTATTTTTCTTTTATTAATATTAATATTATTTTTTTATTAATAATAATATGATTTTTTTTTATTTTGATAAATATCTTAATTTACTTATTTGACGTTATTTGTTTAGCTTAATAATAAAAAAAAAATTATGTTATAAATATGTTTTATATTTATAAATATTTAGTTTTAATGGTTAATTGATTATTATTCTCGATAGTTAACTAACTATTTGTTATTATATTCGTATTATATTTTTATTTAATTTGCTTTATATTGTTAATAGTGTAACGTGCAAGAAGAGTTTCGAAGAAAAATATCTAACATTAATATGATTGGTTAATATTGGTTAAGTGAATTTAGGGATAATGAAAAATTTACTTTACTTTTGATGTTTCCACTGCACGTGGTTCTTGTGGACACAGGTTGCAACCTTTGAAATGGTATGCAATTATATGATAAGGTGAGGGACGGGTCTATAGCAGTTGGGTGCGAAAAGCCTCCTGCTTGGGCCGTTTGGAAACGGATTTAAGAAAGGGGACCGAAGCGCCCTTCCTTTAAGCCGTGAGGGGAGGAAAGCGCGTCTACAGCAGTTGGGGCCGAAGAGCCGCCTGCTCGAGCCTAGGAGAGGGCTAGGTGGGTAGAGACGGAGAGAGGTGGTGATTCTAAGTGATGAGTCATAAGTACTATATATTCTTTTATTGGCGCTAGTACTTACATTATACAACGTGAGCAGGCAAGGCAGAGCGGAGCTCGTGTGCTGCGTGTGTTCGGTGAGCAAATGCATGCTCGACGTACTGCACTGCGGGCTTTTATACCCGAGAGCGGTATATCCATCTCTCTCGCTCGTACAGTTCTCCTCGAACGGCGCCGCTGCGCGTGCAAGGGGGATTCCCCTCGCATACTCGCTCTATATTAGGCTTGCGCCTCGTTGGGAGTAGGGATAGCGGGAGGAAGAGCTGTGTCACAGCGAAGGCGGCAAGGAGTGGGAGCGCACACATACGTGTGTTCGGATACGTGTTGGCGAGCCCGCATACGCATAAGCTTCTCACGTGTTCGCTTTGCAGACTACTGTATACGCCGCGTACACAGGAGGCAGACGGGCTGCCGCAGGTACAGGGGCCCGGCCAAGGCCGTCGCAAGTCGTGACTTACTTTTATCGTTTGGTTTAAACGAAATTGGATAATTATACTAATGTCTTGATTGAATTAATGAAAAAAGACAACCTGAATATACTATACCTGAATAACTTATTAGGTATAGTGATTGTTTATATAAATATCAATCCAACGATTTTGAAACTACCAACGGCTTACGAACGGCCAGGGCCGTCATAATAGTAATAAAATTGTATTATATTGTTATTATTTATTTATATATATTTGGGTGTAAATAAATGATTGTGATTTGACGATCACAATTTTGATTTGTTTATTTATTTTTATCGTTAGGAGATTATCCTTATTAGATAAGTGATATTTATAATTTAATTATAATTTGATTGCTTATTATTGTTATGAGTTTCTAAATTTTATTTGTTTATATATATATATATATATATATATTTATTTATCTTCTGTAGTAATTAAATTATTTCCCTTAAAAAAAAATTTTATGTTTTTATTTGAGAGTGACTTAATGTTTAATTAGATAATTGTTAGTGTTTATGTTTATGTTGTATTTTATTTTATTTCCTACGAGGTTTTTAGTAAATTTTTCGTCAAAAGAGGAGAAAAGTTCGTTTATTTTAAGTTAATTAAGTTATGTATTAGGGCGAGTCTATGTTTCTCTCATAGATGGTAAGTTTGTATAAAAGACTACTAATCTTTATTTAGTATATAAAAAAAAGAGTCTGGAAAAAATTTTTTTTTATGTATCCTATATAATTTATTAATTATTAGTTTATTATTTTATTGATTAGTCGCTAGTTGAAACCGTTATATATTTTTTTCTGTTTTATATTCTTGTGTGTAAGTGCGCCTTCGAATTTTAAATTTTAAATTGATTTTATTATTTTCCGATTATTTAAGCAGTGATTAACTACCAGTCCATGCACTGTTAAAACATGAAAAATTTTTAGTTTCTTAATCATTATATCGCGATAATCTTCCAGTTTATGCGCGATAATTCGTTTCTAATTAGGTAATGTATTGAACTTCCAATTCACACACATTCCTGTTTAATATTATATTTCTTCTCTTTTTCGTGATTAATTTTCTCTTATTTATCTTTTAATTGTTTCTTGTATTTCATTTCTGCTTTTTGCGCTTTTATTTTATTTCTTGGATTATGAGAAATTCTATAGAACTTTTCACCTTCGAATAAAAGAAACAAAAATTTTTTTTTGAAGATACAGCTTTGAAACTTACAGATTTACATGCGCAAAAGCAGTTCTATTCGCGTAATTCATTTTCACGGGAGGTTCAGGGGGCTTATGTATAAGTTTTATCGATAGTTTACCTTAAAAATAAGAAATTGCAGATAATTACACGAAAATTAAATCCAATATACTTTTTGGATCGCTAGCGTCTAATGTGGAGTAAAAACTGACATTAACTACCTACAACTCCATCTGTTGGGTTGACTTACCCTTAATATATGAAACTGCCGATGGTTACACGATAATCGAATATAAGGCAATTTGGCCACCTTATGTGGAATAGTTTCTTTCTCCTTCTGTAAGTGCATTGGGAACAAACTGTAAGAAAGGCTTTGAAGTAAGTCCCGTGCGTGGATATTGACCCGAGATGGGATGTTCTTATGCGCCGAGCGGAGATAAGACGTTCTTGCTCCCACCCGACGAACTATACTACCCAGAAAAAAATTAGGAACGCTCCAAATATGATATTGGCTTTGTAGGGTGCCAAAGTGTAAAAAGTGCGTTTTGGCCAAATCAGCTGATACGTTACCTAATTCGGCCAATATTGAAGGAATCTTATTAAAACTAAAAATTATTACAATTTTTCTTCTTAAATATATATAAACTTCATTTAATTATTAACTTTTATGAATAATACGAAGTATAAAGGAAATAAAGCAATTTTTGCTTCCTTCTAGAGGAAGCTTTGTGATGGTAAAAAAAAAAGTTTAAAAAAAAATGTTTTAGGAACGTTGTTTAGCAAATTTGGAATCGAAATACGCTATTTTTAGAAAATATCCATATGAATGTGTGTGTACGCGCGTGCGTGCGTGCATGCGTGCGGGTGTGTGTGTATGTTTTTTTTCTCCCAAAGAGGTGTAGAATGCTTTTTACGCACCATGTCAAGAGCTACTCGGAGCTCCCCGTGTGTGGGGCTCACCAAGTTGATGGTCTAAC
>UXGD01007911.1:0-10249 GCA_900474315.1 Torymus auratus | reverse complement strand
GAGAGAGAGAGAGAGAGAGAGAGAGAGAGAGAGGGGGGGCGAGAGGGAAGTCGTGCTTCAGCTTTCCTGGCCGTGGCGAGAATTGTAAGTCCCCATTTAACCTATTCCTTCTGCCGAAATACCCGCATGTGTATAAGCTCACGCCGCGACATTGTAACTTCAATCCCCTCGTTTATTGCGTGTAGCTGAAGCTGCAGTTTCCGAGTTCCCTTGCGAGTAATTTTTGTGTCGAGCGGGAGTAGATTTCATGTAGCTAAAGCTACAATATTGTGTGTATCCGTTTCGGAGAAAATCGTACTCTACCCACGCGCTAGAATTTCAGAGTCGTTTATTGAATAAATTGGTATGAAAGCGCGCGTACCTGGCGCCCTATTTTGTATAATCGTTTTTTGTGAATTAGAAAACTCACTAAATCAATAAAACTGCATTGTATCATTTCCACAGTAAAATTTGAGTGCTCATTTATTACGTCGATGTGCGTAAGTGAGCTAGTGTGAATAGTGGAGAACAATCTCATGGCCACTTGGAGGAAACTGCTGCCGTGGCGGTTTTCCCATTCGCGGTTGTCCTGGTCCCCAACAATCGTGATATCAGAAAGTTTTACAAATATTATTATTGCAAACTTTGATATGTACACTGTTATTGTACTAAAAGAACTGCATTTTTCTATCTTAAAGAACAAATACTTTTGATCTTGCATCTCACAATTTCCGTGTTTGAATTTGAACAGATCTGTGTAATATACTATATATTATGCTCATGATCTACTTATGAATATAATCCGTACGTTCTGATACTCTGTAAAAACTGCAGTCAATTTATTGGCCCGTAGCTTCCTCAAACTTAATTTGCTGATTCCTTTAATTAATTTTTAATAACAAAATTTGTAATTTTTACAAAAATTTATGACATAATTATAATTAAATTCATTTATGAAGATTTAAAAGTATTTATTTTTAAATTTCTTTCGATCAATGGGCAAGAATGCCTATATATAACATATAACGTATAATATACTAGCTAGATTTAACACATTTCGCGCATATTATTACTCAATTTTTTTTTTTGTTTTGTTGTTGAGGTTATGAACATGATCAAGTTAGTTTCAATTTAAAAGATTGTTTGAGTTTAAATTCTACGAAAATAATGTAAATTTGATGAATAAAATAATGAAATTTTTCTTATACTATTTTAGTTATACAGCAGTTTTGGATACTTAAACTCAAGAATTCAATCTTGAAAATTAAGTCATATTATATGTTGGCGCTTATACTATATAGACCAATCAAATGAGTCTACAACAACCAATCAAAACAGTCTTATTGTGATGATAAATTACATTCATCATTTTTTAAAAAGAGGATAACAGTATTAGAGAGTTATAAGCTTTAAAAAAACATACATTTTTGTTTTTGTTGATACCTAAAAAACCGTGATAGCTAGAAAATTATTTTTTTTTATAAAATTTAGAAAATATAGGTATTTTAATTCTCTTTCGAATGCTACCCACCCCATTCAGATATATAGAGTTTTTCTCGAGTAATTACGTTTTGAAAAAAGGGTTAAAAAAAGTTAAACGCAAATATCTCTGAAATTTATTGATCAATCATTTTGTCCAACGAATTTGACCGAGAACTATCCAAAATCTATCTCTAGAAGGAATTTTGAAGCGATTAAGTCAATTTTACTCTCGTAATCGTTAGAAATACAAAACTCGTTTTTTTTTTCATTTTTCAATTTTTTTCTGAAAAACTAACCAAAAGAATTGATCCAAATTTTCACAGATTATGGCTATTTATATTTTGCATATAGTTGAAAATATTTTTTAATTAAAAACATGATTTTGTGATAAAATGATAACACTTTTACTTAATACTAATACTGAAAAGAGAACGGGCGGCGGTTGCGCCGCCCGTTCTGTTTGTGTATTATGGGAAGAAAATGGGCTTCGCCTATTTTCTTCCTCAAAACGTCGTTCAATCCTCTTAAAAGTATTATAATTGAAGAAGAAAATGGGCTTTGCCGCCCGTTCTGTTTTGTGTATTATGGGAAGAAAATGGGCTTCGCCCATTTTCTTCCTCAAAACGTCGTTCAATCCTCTTAAAAGTATTATAATTGAAGAAGAAAATGGGCTTTGCCCATTTTCTTCTTCAATTATAATACTTTTAAGAGAACGGGCGGCGTTGCCCATTTTCTTCCTTAAAACGTTGGTCAATCCTCTTAAAAGAGTTATAATTGAAAAATTGAAGATTCCTGAATTATAATACTTTTAAGAGAACGGCGTTGCCGCCGCCCGTTCTATTTTCTGTATTATGGTAAGAAACTGGGCGAAGCCCATTTAAGCCCAACTTAAAACGTTGTTTAATCCTCTTAAAAGTATTATAAGAAGATGTATTATAATTGAAAAAATTAAAACTTCCTATAACGGTACATGAGCATGGTTTTGCAATGTAATTTGCAAAAGGTTGCCTACCACCTTTACTACAATTCCAAACGTACAAATATTTTTGAATACTGCCATAATATAACTCTAGAACAATCTCCTCAATTTCAATATTCTACTGTGAAGCATCTAGTAACCTAAACGTCCTACCATCGTACATCTGTGTCTAAAAATCCTAAAAAAAATCAACACCCAGCGTCCCTCTTTCCAGTACCCAAAACCCACGCCGACACACCATCCCCGCCGACAACGTAGCTAGAAACCGCAATAAACCGCATTTGCGCGCGCTTCTAGCAGCTATGAATAGACAATTAATCGTCGGCAGCGGGCCCGTTCAAATTTCAATGAATCCTCGCTCTCTCGCCCGATATTTTCACTTTGGCGCCGCTCTATACAAACGTTTTACATTTTTACGAGACGATAGTTTCTCATTGAACGCAGCAGTGGATTTTATCGACCGTTTCGCAGGAGCAGTTGGACTAACGACTCCGTGCATTTGGACTTTACACACTTTCTTCGAACTCGTGGAGCTCAAGAAATACGCGCGTGTTCGCGTCGTAGAGACGTTTAGCCTTTTTCCGCGGAGGGGAAAATCGCTCGGGCGAGGTGGATGGAATATTATAGAGAAATTGTTATCGAACGCAAAGAGCCGGGTTTTTATGGGCGTGTATAATGGGATAACGATTTCTATTAGAGCAGAATGGAAGTGCCGTTTATATGGTGACGTTATATTTTGCAATATTAAATCGGTGAGGATAATTGGTACGTTTTTATTTTTGCGAATGGTCTGGGCTTTATGAGGATATTATTATATTATTCTTATTCATTCTTATAGGGTTACTGCACCAGTAAATGATCGTTTAAGTTCAGTGAATGGACGGGTCATGTGATATTTTTAATCGATTAAATAAACTATCTGCTTTTATGATATTAAACCGTCGAAAAATGGCTTTTTTCAAAGTTTGAAATTTCGGATTCATGAGGCACGAAACATTAAAAATATAGTTTATCAACGATTTTTATTAAAAAAATGTTCATTCACTTGTGTCTGTTCAACCATGGTGAAGTCACCCTAGATTAAAAATATTAGGTGGGTATAACACTAGGATGATCAGGTTCTTAACCAATAATTAATTGAAAATTATAAATTTTTTACATATATAAACTCTTAGTTACACTGATTATACTACACTGATTGAAACGAATTTTTATTTTCCATTCGATCAATAATTGTAACACATCCTTATTATATCAATGATATACCAACAACGAACCGTAATACAAAACAAATGTTCAACTGCGTGCAAAGAACAAGAAAAAAATACAAGCTCTTCCGTCCGACATCGTACTCCACGCGAACTCATAAAGCATCCGACCTCTCAATCCGCTGGAAAATCACATTACTCTAAATCGTCGAGAACAAAAAAAATAATTATTCGACCGATCTCTCTTTCCCCGCTGTAGCGAGCGAAACCGTCTGCAACGACAAATTGCACGTTTTCTCATTTTTCAAATTCAGACCGTCGAAAATCCTCGATCCCCGATCCCTATTACTGTCGGGCTCGCAAACTATACGTTACGCCGGCGAACTAATGAACTTTCCTCGTTCTTTTTCCGGGTAAGGAGGATTGTTTTCCCGACAAAGAAAACGATTTCACAGCGCTCGCAGAGAGAAAGAGAGAGAGAGAGAGACCACAGCAGCAGCAGGAGCAGTAGCGCCTTTCTATATATCTTTGTAAAGAGACGAGTATCGGAGGCAGGAAAAAAGTAAGCATCCGCAGGAACGAGAAAGAGGAGAAAAAGAAGTGCGCTATGCGGATTGCGGATTCCGTAACAGATGGTGCGCTCGTGTCGCGCCCGTTTTACTATTTTTAAACGTACGGCTGTGTTCTTGAAATACTGATTGAAACAAGCACACGGATTAGAATTCTGACATGTTTTAATTCCTCTAATTGTACTTATAATATTTCATCAGTCTATACACCATGAGTAAGAAAAAAATGTATGCCTCAAGTTTTACGTTGTTATACAAACGTCAGAAGCTGACCTGAACAAAGAGAAAAAAAAATTCAGCTAGTCATAATCACGCATACTTATACGTGGCTGAATAGCACTCTATCTCCTTAATTACGCGCCGAATGATCCTCATTCCATTCGCTTAAACACGCACTAAATAGTTTCGCGCACGCGCGGCTGCAGCGTTGCCGAACTTTTCACGGAAATAGCAATGATACACACACGTACACGTGCAAACGCAGGTGTTCCAATTACCGACAGCCGTAGCCCAATTAGCCGCACAGTCAAAATCGTTAAGGTCTCTTACATTAGTATATATATATATATATATAATATACATATTTACACAGATACATATATACGCATCATCGTGCGCTAAAACGGGTTTGCAGACCGGTAGCCCATAACTATATGCGAGACACGACGCATTTCGCGTGCGCGCTTTAGCGTAAATGGATTACTTAAAAATGCTTTTATTACGTGTTGGAATGTTGAGAGGCTTATTAAGAGGACGTAGGAGATGGGAAAATTGCCGGGATGATATCTGCGGAAGGGGGAGGAGGAGAGAAAATAAATAAAAGTAGTTTGTCGCGGGAGTCGTTCACCTGCTTTGTGTATAGCTAATTGCGCGGTAATGAACCTGCAAGATTCAATGAGTTGTTATGTTTGGGAATGATAATGTGAGATGTGCGGATGTGTATAGGTTTATTGGACAAGAATGCGGCATAAATTGTCGGAACAGCGTTAATGAGAATAATTAACGGTATATTATGCGGTGTAATGATGTTTTACAAAAAGTTGCCGAAAGGCAATATCATAACAAGTGACTTTTATGGAAATGTTTTGACCGCAAGTTGAATGGCCCAGTTTCAAGTTTATACTCATTGGAAATTTTTTTCGTTTGCTAGGTGCTTTAATTAAACATTTCGGAAAGTTTAAATTTTCACTTTTTGATGTTTATTATATAGCCTCGTATAAATCATTCGGCGGTAAACAAAAATGATCCAATTTTCTTTGGGTTCGAGATTTTATAAAGTACAAGTGCATTTATGAGAACTCGGAAGTAAATACTGTCGTTACGATTATATAAATACCTATATCCATAAAATTTCCGAAATTTAATTAACTATCTATTCAAAGGAATTAAGCAATAATACCTCTACATCACAACTATCAGAAATCGAAACCTAATTATTTAGCAATAATACCTCTACATCACAACTATCAGAAATCGAAACCAAACACAGACAAATAAATCACATCCACAACAAACCTCATAAACTCAATTACAATTACCCCGCAGCCACACTCATCCCGTTCACATTTCGCGGAAAAAATCCCGATAACTCATTATGCCTGTAATAATCACAGCAGGGGCAAATCGAATTGTCGCGCGGCGCTAACCGCCTTCCAATTGTCTCCCGGGGCGCCGCCTTTTCATTAGCCACTGCCGGGCTATTAGCATCGTCGGTTGTCTCCATGATGCCACTGCTGTTGCGACACCCTTTTTCCGGGCGGAGGAGAAGGAAGGTGGGATATAGGCGATTGTGAGGCGACCTATTGAGATGGCGATAAACGAGAGGTATAAGTGAGCGAGATGGCTGCGGGGCGGTGTGGATTTGAAAATGAGATATGTAAAACTTATACCTAATTGTTCTCTATGAACATAGTGTTTTATTTTAAAAAATGTATGGTTTTTATTTTCTAAAATGTATTGTCAGAGTGACCAAAGAAGATTTGATAATTTTTCTTAAACTCTTCTAACCGTGTGATAACGAGAATATTCTTTATACTTTTAAAGTGAACTTTATATGAAAATTTTTTAACAATTTTCTTTTACCAAAAGTAATAACTGATCACCCAATCAACGCCTACACAATGTATTCACAAAAACATTCCAATCCAAATCAAAATTTCCTCTATCCCCTCCTCTCCGCTTCCCTCCCACCACAACAATATCCCATCATCATCGTCCTGCGATGCACCTTGCGCATCGTACACACACATACGGCTCGGCGGCGACTCGCGTACTCTCCATTAGGAGCAAAGTGGGTTACGTTTTCTTTTGTCTCCTGACTGCGCTCGCGCCGGCGGCCCGCACACTCTAGTCACCCACTTCGTCCGGAGCGCGAGTCGCTCGACCGCGACATGATTTACGGCGCGCCGCGCGCCGATCGATATAATCGACTCGCGCGCGCGGCCGTCGATTGATTTTATCGCGCTGGAGCTAGCGAGCGATCGCGACGAGATAGTGAGAGAGAGAGAGAGACAGAGAGACGCTGCAGGTGTCGAGATTTTTTGGTAGTGCTGAGTGATGATTTATTAGGTGTTGGGAGGGTTTTTGGCGATGGATTTTATTAGGATGTATGTGTAAGGGGGTTTAATTGGGATGTACTTTTTAAGTTATTATTTTTGTAATTGATCTTTTTTTTCTTTTTTATTAAGTTAACCTGAGGAATGTTTATAAAACAGTCGTGTGAAAATCAAATTTATCGGTATTAAAATTTAATTTATATACTTAATAAACGTACGGTTAATGGGTTTCGCGCTATACCGAGGAAGTTAAATTTTTAAATTCTGTATCCTGAAACGATAAACTTTTGATGCAACCTACTCGTTTACTTCATTTACTGGGATTTCCTGTTCTAAAAACTTCCTTCTTTTCTGCTTTGTTGCATTTTTACTCGCAGTACGGAAAAAGTGCACGAGAGATCGTTCTCAAATGTATATATATACATTTGATATGATGATCCATAGGTTTGCTGCTTAAAATGTCAATGAATATTTCAAGAAATCATTTTAGACAATTCTCATAGTTATTTTATAAAATAAGAAAACAGTTCTACAAACTCAGTCAAACTTTCTTCATCTGTTCAATTAAACATCAACGTTGCGTAATTACGCAATTATACTTATCAGGTCAAAATTATCAGATCAAACCGTAATCATTGCACGCTACATTAATATTTCACCTCCACGACCGAACTTGTAACGCGATCACTTCCAGGAACCCGAAAGAAATCAGAGCCCGACCCATCGCCATTAAAAAAGAAAATTTCTCCACAATAATATCCCCATTACAGTGCAGCCTCGTCATTACACACCGCACGACAAATTGTATATTGTATATAAAATATATTATGCTATTGGCTTCCGCAGAAGCCTACGCCCACTTATACACAGGCACCCGTCAATCGCAGAAACCACCTCATCGAGCATATGAGAAATTATCGAATAATTGATGGCGCGATCGCGCGCGAGCGATACCTACTGTGTTTCGTAACGCCAAAGAGCAGAACGCGACTCACCAGTGCGCGATTCGGAGCGAATGTTTCCGCTTTCACGGCCGCGCGCTGTTATTTCACGGGATATTAAATCGCGCGCCGCCGCCGCCGTGGCTGTATAATGAGATGACAATGAACGATATTGGTCGCCGAGAGAGAGAGAGAGAGAGAGAGAGAGAGAGAGAGAGAGAGAGAGAGAGACATACACGCTGCCGTGCGGTTTTGTATATAGGTTAATAAATCGGCCCGAGTGTAGTAGTATCGATTTTCTAATCGCGAGAAGAGGAGAGGTGGAGGTATATATATGGGAAAAGAGAGGAGAGAGAGATATCGGCGAGCTGAGTTTTGTGTAATGGGATTTTTGGATTTTTGTACAGGAGAGCGTTACGGATCGGTGAGGATGAAAGTTCGGAGGGCCGATCGCCGCCGGTGTATGTATGCACGTGGAGTTTGTATATATTGAAGTTTAGTGTCAGGGAGGATGACTTTTCGTTTATATACGTATTTTATGGGGTTAAGTCTGATTAATGGTAATAATTTGGGCTTATATTTATTTATTGAGCTTCGGGTAATCGTGTGTCCTGCAAATTTATCTATCCGGTTTTAAAAGGGTGTAAATTTTAATGGGATTGGTAAATAAATTATAAACATTTTTTTATAATTATCGAATTGTAAATTTTTGAATATCGGTTATACTATAATTATTATTTTTCACTATATTATGATTTATTATTGTCAGAATTTTTCATCAAAACTTAAATATAAACATTAAATATTAACATCTCCTATATTATAACTATATCGTTATCAAATCGTTTATAATAATAAAAGATATCGCTATACAATCCGGTACCAATTACTATACTGAAATTTCCAACAAAAAGAAAAAAAATCCGAAAAAAAACATCACTCACCGAAGTCTCAAACGCGCTGTCACAGCCTAATCTCAGCGCAAATGCCGCTCTGTCGTCGTCTGGCCTCTCTGCGCTCTCAGCGCGTCCTCATACTCAACCACCACTCCGCAGCAGCTCTTGATCCCGATCTATATCTATATATCCCTCAGCGCACTCACTCCACTACTCTCAACAATTCAGTATAATGAATCTTCACTTCCGAAAGACCGCGCACTCGCAGCTATATTCCCTGCGCACCGGGTATAGAATTCAAAAGTACGCGCGCAGAACGAGACGACGATCTATGGCGCATGCGTGTATGTATATATGCGTATATATGAGAGGCGCGGCACGGGGCGTCCTGCGCTCGCGGCCGAGGATTTTCAACTGCACGCGGAGAGCGGCTGTAGCGCGCGCACGCCGGCGAGTTGACGGACAGAGAGAGAGAGAGAGAGAAAGAGAGAAAGAGAGAGAGAGAGAGAGAGAGAGAAAGAGAGAGAAAGAGGATGCACGCATTGCACGGCGGGAGGAGGTATATATGAGAGGAGGAGGTGCAGTGGTAGTGCAGAGATTGGTTTTGATTGTTGCAAGGAAAGATTCATGTAAGACGTGTATAAGTGAAAAATCAAGCGACTGGGCTCTAGTGTTGGTTGGTCGCGAAATTTTGGTGGTTGCTGGTGTATGGGGGAGTTTACATTTCAGATCGAATTGATCGGTATTGGGCCTCTGTCGAATCATGAGAAAATGACTGTTGGGTCGGTTGTTATCATGATTCGAATAATTTTGGCTAATTAAGGGAATTTTCGGGGCTGTACAATCGCAGGCTCATTTCTGCCAATAAGATAAGTAATTAGAGACCAATTGATGTTTCCGAATTTGAAGAAAATTGAAATATAAATTTTTAGTATTTCGTGTATACAATACCTATATATGGAAACGATTTTTCAATGTTCTTTTGGTAATTAAAAAATAAGATATTGTAGATTTTGATTTTGTAAGACGTTACAAAAGAAACTAGAAGTAGCATGGTAGAGTAAATATTACATTAAATGGAATAGTTACAAAGTATCAGAGCTACAGTAATTATGCATAAATATTCTAAAAATTAGTCGAGTGTCACCAACTGATGTACTAATTAAAATTTCATAATATGTGTAATCTCTTCATAAGTGAGAGAGTTAATATGCAAAAAGTTCTTCTTGAAAAATTAGGGCTTGAATATAAAAAAAAAGTTTAACCGGTAGTTAAGTACAGTGCGTCTGTCTCAGGGCTGCACAGGAGCAAGACAATACGATATTTCCATACTTATATTGCCTTACTCTTGAAATTTCTTGAAAATTTCTGTCTTATCTTGGTTTTTTCAGTCAATATGAAAAGTATTATCGTCTTATCTTGAAATTCTTGTTCATATTGGAGTTACGAAGACATGCAACAGTAAGCAAGTCGCTTATTAAAAAAAGTCTGAAACCCAAAAAGCCGGTCGAGGCGAGGTCTACACCAAAACCGCCGCCAATTCATTGGCCCGTAGCTTCCTCGAACTTAATTTGCTGATTCCTTTAATTAATTTTTAATAACAAAATTTATAATTTTTGCAACAATTTATGACCTAATTA
>UXGD01007910.1:0-10250 GCA_900474315.1 Torymus auratus | reverse complement strand
AGAGCTGTGCGTCGTGTGCTTTGCTAAAAAAATCGTTGTTTGACATCTATTGGTCTTCATAAATCATGGACCATGATCAACGAAGATAGACATATGTCTATCTTCGTTGGTAACGTTAAGTACTTATCACAGTTTTGCCAATTGGTGCGCGCCAAATCGTGTAAATATGGTAGAATTTAGTAGCGTTTGTGTGTAAATAAAATTTTATCAATTGTAAATTAAATTTGTATTTGTTATTTAGTGGATAGTACTATACTGTATTAATTTATGTATTTTTAAATATATTGTCTCGTTTATTTAGTAAATATTTTTTCTTCCTTAAATATCGAAAAATTGCTTTGCTAACCTAAAAGTAATTGTGTGATAATGACCGAAAAAGAGAAAGTTCTTATTAGTGGAGATGTTGAAGGTCATTTTAAGTTATTTTTTTCAAAAATAGATATCATTAATAAAAAGAATGGACCCTTTGAGTTTCTGCTTTGTACTGGAAATTTTTTCGGCAAAAAAAATTTTGAATTGGAGCCTTACAAAAATGGTACGAAAACAATACCAGTGCCTACATTTATTATTGGTCCCAATAATGCAGAAGATGTGAAAAATTATCCAAAAGGTAACGGCTCAGAGTTATGTACAAATCTTACATATTTTGGAAAACATGGAGTTTACACAACGAGTTCTGGACTCAAGATTGCTTACTTAAGTGGAGTTGAGAGGGAGGATCCTAATGATTCTAGTGGACATCTATTTGGTGAAAAAGAAGTTATAGCTATAAAAGATACTTGCCTAAAGGGTTGTCCCAGTTTTCGGGGAGTAGATATTTTGCTAACAGCACAGTGGCCAGAAGGAATAACGAATTTAGTCGATGAAACACCTGACTTTCAATATAAAGGATCAAAACTAATATCATGGTTGGTTACTCACATTAAGCCAAGGTATCATGTGGTTGGATTGGAAAATATACATTATGAAAGACAACCTTATAGGTATATTACTTATTATTGTAATACAATTTTTTTGTATTATACTTGATTACAGTTTTAACATTAAATGTATACTACCTTTTATTTTACAGGAATCAAAATGAAAGTGCTGATGGTATCGATATAGCCACACGGTTTATAGCACTTGCTAAGTTAAACAATGTTGAAAAGAAGAAATGTTTGTATGCATTAAACTTAACTCCAGTAGATAGATTAAGAATGTCAGAACTTATAATGAAAACAACAGACGAAACTGGTAGTCCATATCCAAGGTCAATGCTGGCACATAATCCAGGAAATAAAAGATTGCATGAAAGAACTCAGTTCTTTTATGATATGGATTCCAAAGATGATAAGAAGAAACCTAAACGAGCTAAAATAGAATTTGATCAAAATAAGTGTTGGTTTTGTTTATCAAGTGAACAGGCTTCTACTCATTTGGTTATTTCTACAGGCAAGGAAATTTATTTGGCTCTAGCAAAAGGTGGAGTTGTAGATGATCATTTTCTAGTTTTACCAGTAACACATCATCAATGTTTGTCAATATTACCAGATAATGTGAAAGAAGAATTGAGGCTGTATAAGGTATTACAAAAATATATTCTTAATTGATAATTATTAATTATTAGAATCACATATTAATAAAAGAAATCATTTTAAATTTATTACTCTTACTTTTCTAGGAAGCTATTACAAAATATTATGCCGCAACTAATCGAGTACCAGTCTTCTTTGAAAGAAATTTCAAGTCATCTCATTGTCAGCTACAAGCAGTACCTATTCATAAAAATCAAGCTTCTGCTTTAAAAGAAACATTTCAAGTAATTATCCTAATAATCATATAAAACTATACTGTGATTGTTAAATATATACAGATTATAATTGGAAATATTTCTTGCAGTAACAAGTTACTGTTAGACAATTGATTATATTTTACTTATATTATTTTCTTTTATTAACAGGAAATCGGTAACATTTATCACATATCAATAAAAGAGTTAAATGAAGATCTTCATGAAGTAGCAAAACCAGGAATGCTGTACTTTTATGTGGAATTACCTGATGGAGAAAGGTTGTTTTATAGAATAAAGAAAGATTTTCCATTACAATTCGGACGGGAAGTTGTTTGTTCTGATAGAATACTAGATATACCTGATAGATTCGATTGGAAAGATTGTCAACTAAGTATGGATGAGGAATATATGTTAGCTGAAAAAATTAAAGTTAAATTCCAACCATTTGATGTTAAATTATAAAAAATATTCTATACGTCTGTAATTCTGTAAATTTAAATTTCTTACTATAATATATTATTGTAAATATGAAAATAATTAATTTTGTACACAATTTTTTGCAGTCTGTATTTAATATCTTTATTGATAATTGATTGACATTAATTGTAGCTATAATATCAGTACTAAAAATGAACTTATATCAAATAATTTTTTGTACCATGCATTTTGTACAAATTGTAAAAAAAATGTAAATTACTTTCACAAATTGTAAATTATATAAAACATTGACATTGCATTCTGGCACTTTTTTTGTACTTGCCCATAGTAGTTAATCATGTTAAACTTGTGTGCTTTTTCTTTGGTATTTGAGTTCATGATCTTCTGGTGGTAGAAGTGGATCCAGCCCACTTTGTTTCATTTGTAAAGCAATATCAAAAAGATAATCATAACATTCAGTCCTGAAAAAAAGTAACAAGTCTTATTATTTCATAAGCCTATTTTCAATATGATAATAAATTATTTTTATGAAAAAATCTAACATTGTTTTTGCTTGCTGCCATGTATCACCCCAGACATAAATTCCATGTCTGCGTACAAGGACTGCACTGGATTCTGGATAACTTTGAATAATTTCAGCCATCCGGTCCTTCAAATCCTCTTCAAAAGGTGTATTCTCTATTATGGGAACTACCAATTCTTCATCATATCGATAGGCTCTGCCTAAACTTTGATTACGAATTCCTGCATTAAAAAAAAAATACAAGTTTCATTTATTTACTAATATAAAGTTATCAATAAAGTATTCACTAAAAGTTTACCTTTAATCATTTCAAGATGTGTGCAGCGAAATTCAGTGCCTGGCCACATAAGTGTAACCATAACAGCAAATTTTGAGTGTGTATGAATGACAGCTCCAGCATTTCGAGCCGTATAAGCACACATAAATAGTGGTGTGCACTGAGACTTTTTGAGTTTCTTCTCTGGAGGCGGCAGTTCTATGTCTTTTCCTTCGATGTCTTGAACAAACATTTCAGTTGGCAGGATTCGTTCTTTTTGCACTCCAGAAGGAGCAATGTAGATCTTGTCTCTAAAAATAAATGATTTGTTAAAATATTAATAACAATAATTATGTGTGTTTAATGTATCACATTTTATTTCATATTCAAGTAATTCTATATTGACTATAAATATTTTTAAATTTCAATATAAACTGGAGCATTGAGGTATATTTAAACTTTGGAGTAAATAAATAATTATTGCCAATAATATCTTACTCATGTTTAATAGAAATACCGCCGCCGGTTCCCGTGACCCATCCCAACTGATAAAATTGTCTGCAAAGTTCTGGTATCAAGTTTTTCGGATGCTCCTAAAAAAAGAATAACACGAACGCCTTAAAATCAATAAAAGCTAAAAATAAAACATCAATATAATCCACGAATAATCCGCAACGTTAATCATCATTTCCTTATATAAGTAAAGAAATTCCAAGCACTGTCAAATATATTCACCTTATCATATTTGTTATCGTAATATTCCATATTTCACGCCACTCAATCTCCGTCCACCGATTGATTTTCGAACGAAGCTCCGCAGCAAACGCTATATTTCCGCGGTAATTGACCTGTTGAGCGATAAACAAACAAGCATTAAAAAAAGACATCAAAGAATACATAAATCATTCAAATACAGCTTAGGAAAAAATGCAAATTCAAAAAATCAACACTCACAAGGATAGTATCTATGCCTATATATATAAAATTGCAAATTGCGTATCAAAAGTGAAGACTACTGCCGCGGCTCTCCGATCTCACCCGTACTATATAGAGGATTCGGTGTGATGCGGTCGGTTGCTTCTTATCAGTGTGCGGGAGGCCGCGCAGCCGGTGGCGGCGTCGTTGCGGACGTCACGCCTCGATTGTCAATTATTTAGCCCGCGCGGGAGATATGGAGAGTTGGACTGGAAGAGAGTCCTTTGACCATTTGACCGTCACTTTATTGGAAGTCAAATGACTGAGGGTGCGTGGTGGTGGTAGTATATCCCACATGCGTTGCGAAAAATTAAACGGAACGTTTAAACCCGTGATCGTGATTCGTGCATGATGAGAGCTAGAGAGAAGTTTCTTCCGTGAATCATCATGTATTCATTTTAAATGCTTATTGTCTTTAGCACCGCGGAAAACGAAAAGAAGAAAAAGCTCTGTTTCAAATGTATTTTGAATTTCTTTAAAGCTGTTGAACTTTGATAGTATCTGTTATTTAACATTCATTGATGGCAGTTAATGTTTTGTATCGAGATGTATTTTATATTGTGAATTTCTGTATCTTTTTTTTTTTATTTGTTCAAAGTAATATATGGTACTAAGTTTTATATCTCTTGATATATTTGCTAATTCTGCAGTTTATTTAAATTCAAATATAAAAGTAATTAAATATTTATTTAATATTAGGTATATAACATAAATACGTTCATAGCTTCAGCATGTAGGTAATTTATTCAAACAAATTTTTAATTTACCTACCTAAGTACATACATGCAACTGTAGATAAAGTAGAGATTTCAATAATTTTGTATTTCCTCTCCCACAGTCCCATGACCCATGAGTCCCATGACTCTATGAGCCCATGACTATGACGGTCATTTTACCAATGTATAAACTTCAATGACATTGACAGGATTGCGATTTTAGTGGTTTCGAAAAATTTCCAAATTGATGGTACACTAGTTTCTTTTCGCGCTGTTGTGTCTACCAAAAGGTGCAGAAAAGAGGTTAGGTTAGTCTCGGGTCTCCGAAGTCCGACAGTGGCGACTGGCAAGCAACTGAGAATTGAGATAGCTGCTGCAGCTGAGACCAAGAAGGAGGTACCTAGACAACTCCGAGGGGGTCACAAAAATGGCGAGGTTAATGGAAGAGCAGAGCTCGATTGACATGAGCGATGAAAAAGAAACGTAAGTCATGTTGACGGTTTAGCGATAATACAAGTGTTTTATATTCCACGCCTATAAGTGTGCAGTTCCTTTATCCCGAATCATTTTTTTTGACGCCCGCTCCGACCGCGTCACTACTTCTAAGTTTAACCTGATTTAACAGATTTATATGCTTGGTTTTTTACTTTTATATACCAATTCTGAATGTTTTTTCACCTTTTTCCAGGTTTGACCAGGATTCCTACAACTGGGTGGACATCACTCAGGAGTTCTTTGAAGCTATCACAGGTATGTTTCAACTGCTTTGTTTCAACAAGTTTTTATAGCTAGTCTTATTTGACCCAATACAAAATTAAGTTATAAGCCTGCATTATCAATTAATTTTGTTACATTTGGTTTTTTCTAATTTACAGAATTGGAGCTTGGAGAGCTTTTGCATGACGAACTTTTTGGACTTTTTGATGCAATGTCAGCTATCGAGATGATGGATCCAAAAATGGATGCAGGAATGTTGTGTAATAGAGGCAACAACAAACCATATACATTTTCACAAGCAGCTATGACTGGAGTTATTAAACTAGACGGTCTCACACCATCAGAGATCATTGGAATCATTGACTCAACATATGCTTGCATAGTGTCGTGGCTTGAGGGTCACAGCTTAGCACAGACTGTTTTCACTAATTTGTATTTACATCAACCAGATCAAATTGTGGACAAAACCTTAAAAACATTTTGTTATGCTGTTTATAAAATTATTCGAGAAATTAGAGAAGTTATTATTAAAGCTTCTGTGTACGAAGAGGAAGATTTTCAAAGTGTCCTATATGGTGGATATAAATTACAATCTGATATTACAGAACAAAAAACTATTTCCATGCTGAGAGAAGTTGAAGAAGAGTTGCACAGAAAAAGTCGAATTAAACCTGTTGATGACGAGACAGAAAGAGAGGTAATATAAAAAATTATGTAAGGAGTCAATCCGTGATGAATGTTTAATTATTAAATTGAATAATTAGTTTATAATTGAAATCTTTACATTAAAAAAGTTTTTTTTTTAATTTTATTATTGGATTGGATTCAAAATTAATATTTGCCACAGTACTGAAAATTGTGGAGTATATTTAAATAATTTATTCAAACAAGTGATTGTAAAAACATTGATTAAATTTTCTTTTATTGCATGAAATTCTTTAAAATATATTTATCTATGACTTGTCTTTGTAGTACAATGATGGACTAGCTCTTTATGCTAGGATAAGATACACAAAAATGTTTTATCAGATCTTAACATTAATGGGGAAAAAAGAGCAATTACAAACAAATTTGAATTGCTGTCAACGTCTACTTTCAAATTGTTCTGATATGATTCAAGTTATGATAAAGACAGTAAATAGAGGAGCAAAGGCTGATGAAATAAGTGAGTAGTTGTGTGATAGCGATTTTTATTTTTGTTTTATTTCATCAAATAAGAATTAATATTTTTCCATTTTCTTTTAGCTAATCATCCTAGTGTGATGGGATTTGATCCTATGATTAACCAAAGACTACTGCCACCTACATTTCCAAGATATACAAAAATAAAGCCAAGAATTGAAGCTCTTGAATACATGGATGAACTTATAAATCGTTTCAAAGTTGTTACAAAAATTACAAATTATACTAGTTTTCACGGTGCTTTGGTAATTATTATTTTACTCATTTTATTATTATTTATCATATACAAATGTTAATTTTTTCATTGCTCCAGGACTTTTTCCTGGAATTTTCAAGACAAAGTCCATGCATATTATCAAGATCAATGCTGCAAATAGTTTATCTGCCTATAGCAAACCGTGTGTTTGGAGTTCATAATTTTCCAGATGTCTTAAAAGACGCAGCAAAGAATTTTATTGCACCACCAGCTTTGATGCCGAAAAGCACTTTATTACAAAATCATCAAGCTAAAGAATGTGTGGATAACTTTTTAATACATTGCGCTAACTTTTTCAGTACTTTATTACAAACAAGTGGTCATAATAGAGCTAGACAAAGAGATAGACTAGCTTATTTATTTGAAAATTTTGCAGCTTTACAAGATGAGGTACATACATTATTTTAATTAAGTTAATTTTGAGTTATTTATTACTGAAAGGTTATTCAATGTATTATAATATATTTTTAATTATTTCAGGCTGAACGTGTTGATAGCTATATGCACGCTTTATCCTTGAAAAGTGATACTCCGAGGCCGCACTTAGCTTGCTTTGGAACCTGGATATTGTATCATACATTACGTGTTATGGTTATGTATTTGTTAAGTGGTTTTGAACTTGAACTTTATTCGGTTCATGAATATCATTATATATTTTGGTATCTGTATGAGTTCCTATACGGTTGGCTTGTGTCTGCTATCACAAGAGCAGATACATTTATAATGGAGCAAGATATACACAGTGAGTCTCATAAAGGCAGAAGTGGAAAGAAGAGTGCTAAAAATAAAAAGAAAA
The DNA here is from genome assembly GCA_900474315.1 of Torymus auratus. Classification (NCBI taxonomy): domain Eukaryota; kingdom Metazoa; phylum Arthropoda; class Insecta; order Hymenoptera; family Torymidae; genus Torymus; species Torymus auratus. The sequence goes on along the minus strand of UXGD01007910.1, from coordinate 2,617 downwards.
AAGCAACACCACGACCTTACTATTTAGAAATATTAATGTACCAAGCAATGCAGAATATATGCGGAGGATTTTATAAGGTAAATTAGAGATTTTTTTTTTTTTTTTTTTTTAAATTATTATTATTATTATTATTTACTGTTTTAATTCAGAAAATAATTATTAACAAAAATAAAATTATTTCTTTTTAATTTTTATTAAATTTTTTATTTTTATGTAGGCATTAGTTGGTTTCCGGATGGACGATAGGATACCGTTACCGGAAAGTCAATTTGACTGTGAACGAGTTAGGTATGAACATCGACTATTACCTTTCTCTTCCCTATTAACGCCACCACCAGTTCATTATAAAAAGTTTGTAGAAATGACGAATTTTCAAATCAATAAGAAGAGTGTAAGTTCTTTAATAATGTTAAATTAAATACATATGGATTGCCATTTTAAACATAAATAACTTATTAAGAATATAAAATATATCTTTATAGGAAAAAGCTATTACTGAAGATCAATATTTTGAGGGCTGCCGACATTTTCATCAAGCCAAAAATATGTTAGATCGTGCGTTAGAGTTGAATCCGGCAAATCCAAACACCGTTAATGAGGTAAATTATTCGTTTTGTAAATAATAGGTCGGTCGTATAAATAAAAGTAGAACTAAAAATGTGAAATTTAATTTGAATTTATTTTATTTTTAGATTAACGATTTGTTGAAAGTCGCTAAAACTAACTTCATCGTTTTAAAGCTCCTTACTGGTGGACATAAAAAGGATTCGAAGGAACCACCTATCTTTGATTTCTCGTGCCACCCGCACTTCCCCATTATAAAGCTTACTTAAACAACTCTGATTTGAGACAATATTATTTTATACATGCTTCGTTTAGTTCATTATTTATTTTAGTGAAGAGGAACGAAAAAAAAAACTGAAATAACGTGATTTTTTATAAGTTCATCACATGATACACGGGATACAAGTTCGTCTTCCTTGGATTACAATAGATTCCTTTCGAGACTCGACGACTTTTTGCTGTATATTGTGCAAAACATCTAACAAATCTGACAATCTAAACAAAATATGTAAAACTCATAACAAAGTGATAACATTCATTGTTAATTTAAGATTTAGTTAGTCCATCATTAAAAAACGTCTTGCGAAAGACTCTCTCGAATGTTTGATTTTCTTTGAAAGACTAAGTTTGTAAATATATTTAGGCATTGTAGTTACTGTAACGGTCGAGAGCGACTAAAGTCGTGTGTGCGTTTCTTTTCAAAAGAGGATTTGTCTGAGAAAAAATTGACTTTTTCTCGCCAAGACCCTCAAAACTATAACATGAGATGTACAAATTTTTATTTTCTCTTTAAAGCCGTATTCGGCTCGTAAAATAAAAAAAAAATCTGTTTTTAGGATACGAAATGTGTTTATGTTTGTGCTAAAATGTCGACGATGTATAAAAGAATTGTTCGTCGCGCACTTGTAGATATAGTTTAAAAAATACAAAAAAAAGGAAAAAATAAAGTATTTTATCAAAGTATCGAAAATGAGAAATTTTGAAAATTGTAAGTATCTTTGTCATTCATCGTTCGAATCAACTCGCATTAAACTTCATTTCTCTTTCGTTTGATCGTGAGCGTTCTGTGTATAGGTTAAACGTGTTATATAGTTACACAGCGTTTACGCAGAGCCTTGGGAAAAATCCAACTTTCGTTTGATAATCGAAATTCAGCGTACCTATCGCGCGCACGTGTAAAAGTTATGTTTACGATAATCGAGAAGGATCTGATGAGGAAACCGAAATTGGGCGGCTGGCGGAACAAGATAACGGGTGTGACGTACGCTAACGCTAATTCGCAGACCGGACCGCTGCCCAAGCGAGTGCCGTTGGAAAAAACTTGTAGCAGAAAAGTGCAAACCGTCTTAGTTAAGGACGCAGAGTGCCAGTCGAGTTGTGTAAGGGCCACGCAAACGTGGCGGTGAGTCTACATGCGTAGTTGTGCAATAGGAGTTTTTTTCTCATAGAGAAAGAGAGAGAGAGAGAGAGAGAGAGAGAGAGAGAGAGAGAGAGGGGGAGAGAGAGAGAGTGAGAGAGAGAGAGAAAGTGAAGAATCGATGAAAGAGTTGTAGTTAGGTTTTAATGTACTTCTTACTTCGTAAGATGAAATGATAATTTATTGAAATAAAAGATATTGATATATATATATATTTATATATTATTTGTGAAAAACATGTTTTCTCGAGATGAAATAGTAATTTTATATAATGATGCGTAAAGTTTATTACTAAAAAGGATGCGAATGATTTTATTATAAGTAATGAAAAGTAAAAATAAAATAAGTGATAATTGAACGATGATTTTTATTTATAGATTATTTAAATGAGATATTTTATAGTATTTTTCTTTTTAATTTTGTAGAGAAAATTGTACGTTATAAGTTTGAAATTGATTTTATAGCACTGTGTGACCTAAGTCACGCTTACCTGTGGCCTAAACGGCCCATTATTACACACCGTGAAGTAATGAATTTACTAACAAGGAGAGTCCATGGTCTCCGGGAAACGGATTTTCGCAGGCATTGGAGAGTCGATTTCTGGTACCTAAAAATGAAGCCCAGTGCTGATATTTC
>UXGD01007909.1:0-10258 GCA_900474315.1 Torymus auratus | reverse complement strand
CATAATGTACTATTATAGAAAGCCAGTCTACCTAATAACTCTATCTATCTAATCCCAAACAATTTCAGTTTACTAACTTGTGCGCGGGCTACTTTTTTGCCTTGAACTCGCTTCCTCCGCCTACTTAAATTTAGAAATGATTTGGTTGATAATTTCATCTCTATAGCCTGTCTACGTGCGTAGACTTTTCTGCAATTTTCTGAAATTTTTGGAAATTGTCCTGTGAACTTGGAAGACGTGGGAAGACTTGCAGACGTGTATGGGTGTACGTATGCAATAAAGCTCGTCTTCGAGAGCTAGACTCCTCGTGCGCTCTGGTTTGTTCAATTTATATCGCTCATTCTCTCATGCTACCTCAAAAATATACATAAAAACAACATTTTAGCAGCTCCCCGGCTTCTATTCCTCCCTGTTAAGACTAACTTTTAATGGGTATTTACTATTATCAAGTAAAAATCCTCTAACTCTTTTCACGTCTAACTACCGTTTTTCCGAATGTCAATCTGCCTTTTTTTAAATATAGCTTGCAACGAATTCTATTGTTTGTTTCATTATTATAATTTTATTGTAAATAATTGTTCTTTAATATAATATAATCTCTAATTATGAAGGAATCTTAAATGCAATTCATGCATTTCATGACTTATTACACGTGGTTTTGTCAAATGTAATAGTCACTATGCGAAAACTTTCAATAATCAAAAATCAATAAACAATGCTATATATAAATTATTTTTTTCACAATAACATTTCGTTTTGTGTCGTATTTTGATGTATGCAACTCTAAAAATAATTATTTGGAGCAACTTTTTTAATGCAGAAAATTACAATTTCGAATTTCACGCTTGTAGGGTATCACTTTTGGCCTAAAACTTTTATTAGTCACGTTAAAAAATGAAGAGACTTAAATAATATTAATCCGAAAATGTGGAGAAATCGATATGTAATACGCAAATGTAAATATTATTTTAAATTCAATTTTTTTTAAAGTAGTTATAAGATATTATTTTTGTGCCAGCAAAAACCACTAGAAAAACAACACTAGGGAATAAAGTATTTTTGTCTGTGATTAGCAAATATTTTTTATTGTATAATTATGATAAAATATCGATATGTATTTTATATCAACATAATTCGCAAAGGAGGAGCTTTCAGATGGTATTTTTTAATAATTAATTTCATCGAGTATAACGCATAAAATACATAAATTTAAATTAGCGCTGCGTCCGATATCCAATATTTCTTTTGCTAATAACTTTTAAACTAATAATACGCAGATAAAATAATTGCGGAGGTTAATTCGGCAAAACTGGAGGAATCAATTGGATTAAAGATTAATCAAAAATATTAATATCTATAATTTCTGTTCGCCAACTTCACAAGTCTATTAATCTGTACAAACTTAAGAAGACGTAAAAAAAGGTACTTACCAATTTTCTTTAAAATTTACAGAAATATACGTTTTTATACATTTTTTTTGTATTTTCTTATATATAAATCGTATAAAAACGTATAAAACCGTACAAACCCGTACGAAACCGTAAAAGATTTCTTCGAAAACCAACATTTTCCTACGGTTTCTTTCGGTTTCTTACGATTTTCTATAGTTTATTACGGTTACCTATGTTGATTATTTCCATATGGGATTCAATAAAGAACTATGACATGTCAAATAAATTTTTTCAAACAATCATTTTGCAGCTTAATTTTTGACACAAGTCACATATGGATTTTTCTACTCTAAATAAATAAGCTTTTTCTACATTCAGCGTCTAATTAACTTTGGAATAATAATATATACATCAATATAAGTATGAAATAACACTTATTTTAGCAGGGTTGCGAGGACTTAATTTCTTGAGCCACTTAAGTACTCAACAAGTTCAGAAACCCTTTGCACTTCCTGACTTGATTGCCGTCAAGTCTGAAAACCTACTGGACTTTCGGACTTGATCGCAATCAAGTCTGAAAACACTTAGCACTTCTGGACTTGACTGACATGAAGTCCGAAAACACGTTGCACTTCCTGACTTCGGGATGCAAAGCGTCCAAATTCCGAAAAATTTTGTTTGTCATACATGTCAGTAAAATAAGTACTTTACGGCCCGATTTGAATCCATAGAGTTATATTTTTCGGACTCATATCAATGAAGTAAAAATACAACTTCATGGCCTCAAAACAGACCGTAAAGTACGTAATACTTTACGAAACACGGCTGTAAAATTTTACAGCCTAGTACCGGAAAGTAGTGTTTGCGGATTTTTTCGAGAAGTACAAAGCTATTCAGGTCTGAAAGCAGAGTTCAATAATTACAGTCAACATTTTTTTACATTTTCTTAACATTTTCTATTTTCGCTAGGCTGATCACAAATGTAACATGTGTTTATAATAAAGAGGAATTCTATCAAAATGAAGTTACTCAATAGTTCTTTTGGTTTTGTTTATAATGAATAAAGAGTCTAAAAAAAGTCTCCGTAAATAAATTAATTCTACGTATTATATACAATTTATATATGGTTATATATAATTTATATCCGAGGTCACCTACGGGGTTTTCGAGTCGCTGAGCTTGTTTTCGAGGTCTGTTTAGGAGCCCATTTGATGAAGCCCGTAGATATATAACTGCACACAGAGGAGACGATTTTTGCTCACAGCAAAACTTTTAGCGCAAATCGATTACATATGCATGCCCCCGAAATGATTTTTGCGCAAATCAAAGCTGTTAGTGCGAATCTGCGGCTACTCGGGGTTTTTTTTGAGTCTTTAAAGTAGAATCAGAGGTTTATTACGTATTTGACTAAACGATAAACGCATCGCTTACACTTACGAGAAAAAATGCAAGAACGGTGGTAATAACCGCAAGCCTCGCGCGCCTTTTTTGCAAGAGGCTTGATATGATTTTACTGATTTTTTTTATATGAATCGCGCTGGCTGCGTCTACTTACATGCAGTGCACGCACACTACGGGCGCATGCACTTGCTTCTCTCATTGGTTGCGAACAGGCACGTACGCCATCGACGAAACAAGGATAAGCTCTGTGGGCAATCTGAAAAGGCCTAAATTTAGAGGTTTTGCCTGCGTACCGTAGGAAATTTTCATCCTTTTTACATCAATAAAAAAATAACTATTTTATAAATATTTAGAGGTTTTGCCTGCGTACCGTAGGAAATTTTCATCCTTTTTACATCAATAAAAAAATAACTATTTTATAAATACTTTACTAACTTCCTTAAGCAATCATCCCTGGTTTAATATTCAAAAATATCTTGTCGGAATGAATGTACCTACCTTAAAAAAATGCATAGCGTTATCTCAGCGACACTGTATTTTGGTAAAAATCAGAAATAAACTTTATTTGTTGATTGAAAAAAATAACTTTTATGTTTTTTAACTTTCCGGAGCGTAAATTACTCATCTTGGAGAGACGAAGAAAAGGCGACTTTTGTTATAAGTGTGCCTTTTATGAAAAGTGATGTATGATCTACTAAAACACACGGTGTCGATGCGCCCCTCGCTTAAAAAATTATTATTTTTTGGTGGCTCACGTAAACAACAGTATATACCTCTAATGTAAGTATTGCTCTTTTTACTACACACATTTTCTCAAAAAAATTCACTGGGTGTCTAACGAAATTTTGGTTTATTTAAAAAAAAACTCAAAAAGGAAAGTGATTGTAAGTCAGTTTTACATGCATTTGCTCACGCTTACTCGTACGTGCATATACGTTTCATAAGCATACGAAATAAAAAAACAATGTTTAAAAATGAGGAGCTGATCCTTTTTATTGTTATTTGGGGTACCTAAAACAGAAACTAGTGAGTTTTGTGAATGTGCCTTAACATTAAATTTGGAAATTTCTATTTGGCTAAAAGTTAAAACTTCCAGAGAAATACTCATATGCATGAAGAATGAAATGTTTACGTAGCTGGAACTGCATAGAGTGAATCGAATGAAGGACATCGGTAATAAAGGGATTGGGTATAGAAGTATGCTGATACAAAGTGGATTTTGAAGTAATAGGCAAAGGTATAAAGCAAAGAGTTAAATTATTTGTGGCTGATGGCTGGCTTTCTCTTTTCCCGCCACGAAGAGGGCAAACGAGTCTGTAAGTTAAAGCGAGCTAAACGATGTAAGCTGTCCGAAGATAATGGTGAATAGAAGGACCGGTAGATCCCATAATTGACGGACAAAACGCCGATCCAAAGCCGCAAGAGCGGCTCTCGTCTGTTCGACGTGCGTGGGCGCAATAAAGCTAGGGTTCTATGGTCGCGACTCTGCGGGAAGCCGCGGCTCTTTAGCTCGGATTTGGAAAACACACCGCGGCGCGCTCGGAAAATTCATGGGCGTCAGATAGCGCGCAGTGTATACCTTACACCTGCGTAGACGCCGCGGCGGGATCCCGCATTGTAGATAAGAAGCGGCACGGACTGTTAATGCGCGTGTTTTGGGCGATTGTCAGGCTAATCGTTTTTTATATCGACTCCTATCCCGCGTTTCACATATTTGTTCACCTCCCCCCGCGCCTCGCCACGTCTTTCAAGCCTACGCACAACGACAGCCGGTTGAGCCGGTGCACAATGTGGGAGTTTTGACTCTTCTTTATTGGCCGGCCCGTGGCGCACGCAGGCGTATGAGAGGGAAACACCTGTGACAAACTTGTTTGCTATTGTGCCCTCCGTTAACATCTCTCTGCTTTATTACCCCGGCGGGCATGAATTTTTTTTCAATTTAAATAATCCCTTTTCACTCCGCTTTTAACAACGAGGACTCGAAAATAACAGGACAAATTATAGCTACCTTTGTGAATTGAAATTTTTGACAATGAAGTATGTATAATTCTCCATTCCTATTGCATTTCCGTCCAGCTAAGAATGACATTTGCGCTGATATATGTCAGTGATGAAATTGTACAAACCGCATTGGGGATGGAAACGCCGCTGGCCGGAGGTCCATGAAAGCGAAAAGTGGATAAAAATGCGGGAGTATATCTTCCACTTAGAGTATCGGCGGCGTTAAGATAGCGCGCGAATATTTACGAGGCGGCGGTGAGTGCAGCTCGGGCAAAGGCGGTGCGCGTTTCCAGCGACGGCCGCGACAACAGCTCTCTCGCGGACTCGACTCTCTTGTAGGAGGCGCGCCCACGCCTCGCATCTGGCGGCGCACAGGTGTCCCGCGCGATAGAGATTAGGGCCGGACGCGCGGCTCTCCGACTGGCGCGGAGCGCATTGAGAGCCCGGCTCCCGATTAATTACGCGCAAAATGGCCGTCGCGCAGCACCATTTTACCCTCGCTCGCAGAGCGCGAGATGAGTCGCCGCCTACTCTACGTTCTAAGCAATTGTTTCTCCAAACTGCACGTACATATCTTTATCGCGGCGGAGAGGATTGGGAAAAGAGGCTGCTTATGAAGAACATAATCGCCGGGAAAAAGGAGAGGCTTGTTTATTAGCAGAGCTCGCTATAAATACGGGCCGAGTCGCTGCAGCGCATGCCTGCGGCTAATGAGGGTGCGAAAGAAAAGAGTTTTGATAATACAAGTTGCGCCCGTACACGGGACTCGATTATTTGAAATATGCAAACGGCGAGGAGTGGGTTTTGTTTTGATTTAATTAGAGAAAAAAGCAGCGATCCGCGCCGATGTTAAAGCAAACATAGCATATAGCAGCCCTCTCGTCTCGTCCGAGTTCTCCCCTCTCTCCATCACTATAAATAAGAGGAGCTCGCGCGGACAGAGAGCGAGTGGCCGTTATTAAAACATAATTTTATGACTGAATTTATGCCGCGCTCGGGCGTATAATGCTGCGGAGGAGAGCCGACTCCCCCCATCTCGAATTCTGCCGGGGCGCGCAACACGCACGCACGCGAACCGAGGCTATATCGTCGGAGGCGATCGGCCGCGTAACGAGTTGTTGCAGTTGCCGTTCTTGCCTTTTACCTTCCTCGCGCCTTTATCGCCTATCTCGCGGGCTCGCGCGACCCGAGCTTTATCGCGGCGCCACGGGCCGATTATCGCCTCGGTAGGTACATCGCACGAGTAAATTTTACATTCTCGCTCTTTACATTTTCGCCTCAACCTTATTTCTATCAAAATATCAAGATGGAACTAGGCAACTAGTCGTCCAAACCTACTCCGATTTTCCCCTCAAGTTTTCCTCAAGATTCATGCCTATACTTATAATACCTACACCTCGGCTCTAGCGTGTTTTACCGTTAATGTCTTTTCCTAATATATTGGCTGTCTAGATAAGGCGTTCGAACGTAGCTTTGATACGTGAATCGACGGGAGTTTGGAAAACTCCTCGGAAAAATATCCCATATCAAGCATAAAGCATATTTCCAGTGGTATAAGTTAATTACATGGTCGTAAATGCTAATGCATCGAGTTGAAGAATATTATCGTAAAAAGAGGTGAAAAGGGCCTCGGCGTCATTAGGAGGAAAAAAATATGCTTCCTTCCGCTGTCTTGTGTGCATTGTGTGCTAGAGCCAGCAGCGGTGGCTGCCTAACTAACTAACCAACTGAGAATCTCAGTATCATTAATTCCATAAGTCAATTAGGGAGGAAATAAATTTCTCCGAGCGGCATATGCGATAACACGTTTGCGCTCGGCGTAAAATCATGCAAAGATAATAAAAAAAGTGTGTATATTATCGGTGGAAAATTCGCGCGCGCAAAAAAGCTGCTTTAATGTCCGGCTCTCGCGGAATTCCAGTGGAGATACGCAGCAGATATGAGCAGTTATGAGCAAACCCATCGGGGAATGACGCGGCGCGAGGCGCTGTTTAATTGCTCTCGGCCCTCGGCACGAAAAACAGGCACCAGCGCACGCAGGCAGAATAGCGAGGGCGCACGAGCGCAAGAAACAATTTAATTAGGCAGCCGCGAGGATTCCGAGATGAGCTTGCATCGGGCATCGGCTCTCTTTGTAAATAGTAATTAGCTGCGCTGTATACAGTTAATTAATCGGACTCATTGTTACTACCACTTCCACGCAGAGTTGAGGAAAGCGCTCGAGAGCCGCGCGATTATTCCGTGCGTCGTTGAAGGGCAATTTGTCTCGGGCAGAGGCTGAGCATATAATAATAAAATTATGCAACGTGCCCAACACAGACACAGAGAGAGAAAGTGTGTGTGTCTTGATCTTATTAGCAGGCAATATTTTAATCGCAAATTGCCTCTAATAATCCCGTAATTTGAGGCCCCGGGGACACGTGTGTAGCGCTCGCTGTGTGCCACGTCAGACGCCTGCCGTGCTAATTTATTCTGCTTTTTCGCTTTTATCTCATCGGACATTGCCTTTTTACTGACTCTTGGAAAACGCTGCGGCGAATGCAATTTTTTCGATCCGATTCGTTCTTGTCGTAGGCATTTTATTAAACATTAAACTCCATATACAAATTTTTAATATTATCATGTGAAAACCACTTTGATTTTAAAAGTGGATTTAAAAAGAAAACAAGACTGTTTAACAAATAGATATAAAACGAAAGAAAATCTGACTTTCCAAATATACCCATTACTGATTATGGCAATGGATGCGTTTCACCCTCGGGAGCACGTAAATGTCGTCTTTTTCCGCCGGAACAGGTGTGCGGCGCGGAAAGGCGCTATATACACTCTAATTAACTTTTTACCACCATATAAAAACAAAAATAAACGGTAAAAACTGACTTGACTGAAAGATATGCATCGCTGGAAGAGATTGTAATTACCGTTCCAGTTTATCTTTTTTATTTTATATGTACGATATACGCAAAGGAACGCGCCTTCAAGTGTTAATTCCCCTTAATCACCAAGTATTTCGAGCCTTATAATAAGATGATGTGTTCCTTTTAATTTTTAAATTTGAGAAAACCGTAAAGACTGACTGTTATATATAAAATTTCAGCAGCTTATCAAAAGCTCTTAAAAAATGTCGTCGCGGCCGTGCTGCCAATAAAATGAAAAACGTAGTATGGAGAGCACTAATTGACACAACGTTTTAATCTCCAAAAAATTCCTTTTAATTCGGCATGAAAAATGCGCAGAGAAAAAAAGATGACGAAGTAATATGTAATTTGCATCTGCGTGCGCAGCAATAATGTGTGCGACGTCGATTTTTGTCAGTGAGAAACGTCCATGCCTCGTGTAGGGCCGAGTGAGCGATGCGTGCAGGAGGAAAAGCTCCTGCGAGGCGCGAGGGGCGATCATCGAGAGGGCGTGTCGGTAGATTACGGCGCGCACCGAACGAATTAAAAAATAAATAAGCGCTCCCCCCGCGCGAGCACTGTTCAATTCAGATAATGGAATGACTTGATTGTACCGTACGGGCTGCGAGCGAACGGCGCACGCCATCTTCTCAATCGACGCACCTCTACACTCTCTTCAATCTCTATATTTTACATCGCTTCGAATAAATTCATCCTCCTCCTCTTCTTCCTTAATACATTTTTTGCGGGAATGATGTGCGATCGTGAAACTCGCTTTGTGCGGTTGCACGAATGAAGAATTATATTACTTTTACTTGCGGTTGCTTTTTTCAACATGCTCGACTCGCATTTGCTTATTTAGTCGGAGTTATTAGAGGGCAGCAATGGAAAGATTTTTTTAAGATGAAATAATTTTATAGGGAAAACTGCCTGTAAAACATAATACCTAGTTGCCAGTGATATAATAATGGTTTATTTAAATAAAAGGGAGACGAAATATATGAAAAGTTGAAGGAAAAAACGGCGCCGTTTGCAATGGTTAGCCGCGATAAGGTAAAAGCAATATTAATGGACAAACGAAGATGGGTAAATGATATATAGAGGCGAATGAGAGGAGTAAGAGAAGCCGCGTGTTCGCCGACACTATAGAGCTGCTCCGCCGGCGGCTATCTCTGTACGAAGGAGCAAATCTCGCACAGGTAGATACTCTGAGGCCGACGGACGCGTGATGCTCTCCCATCGAGCGCGCACACGGATCGCGGCAGGACGAAACGCGGAAAAGGCGAATTACGAGCTGTAGCGACTTGCGATGACCACTCACTTAGGCCCCAAGGCCGCGCTCGCTCTCTCTCTCTCGCCAAATATTATTGCTCTCTACCTATCAATGGCCTCTTGCTCTGATGGATTATTTTCGTAATAGAGTTGCCGTGTTCAGCTCCGTTCAAACCTGCTTGTCTAACTTTCATTACAAGTCACTAGCTATACGCGTTTTCAATACCTTCATTCATATATATTTAACACGCGTCTTCATATATATTCGACATGCTCAGAGTAAAACGGCTGATTATAGAATTTCGTACAAGGAGAAATAAATTGTTGTTTCAATATATTTCGAGCAGTAAAAATTTCAACACTCAATAAGCTTCTCCTTGTAGAAATGTTTTCTCTACAAAAAATTTTAAAAATGCAAAAAGCCACTGTAAATATAAGTGCGTATACCCTGAAAGTACTGATGGGAGAGGCAATGTTGACGGTTAAATATGGAGAATAGAATGAGAAGAGAGGCTTTTGGCCCGCATGGGATTGGGGCAGCGCGCTCTTCCATTTCTCTCGCATCTCGGCCTCTCCTCCTTTCTCCTGGCTGGTTTTATCGCGCATCTCTTTCTCCCGATCATCCGCGGCCGCCAACGCTGGGGAACGGGAGGGAAGCAGAAAGGGGGAGAGAAGATTTTATGTTGTGCTCTCTCGCGCCGCACGACTTGAACCTGCGCGCGCGCTTTACTCCTTCCCCCGCGCTCTCCCGGTTCATCTCTCGCTCGCACCGCCTTTCTGTCTTACGAGCGGCCCGAGCTACGCCGCTGGCGGCACGGAAAAAAGGCGGCCCTAAAAGAAGTTCATATTTTTTATGCTCTGACAGCGACTTGGGTGGTCCAAAATGGCCGCCAATGATATAATATAGCGCTCTAGAGCGAGCTCAATGCGATATATCTATGGGAGATTTTCATTGCTCGCGCCTCCGCGGTCCGCACCCGAACCTCTCAACTATAGCTGAGTAATATGGATGATAAAGCCACGCATATTTTCTTACTTTATCCGACAGTCCCCGAAGACTTTCACAAAAGACTTTATTATCTCCAAAAGTGTACAATGTCATTACATGTTCATAACACGCAGACTCCCTTCGAATGGTATTATTACACGAGAAATCGAGACAGAAATGTTTAATGAATAGAAGGCAAACACCAACGAACCTGAAAAATAATACCTTAACGGGGTGGCATAGTCCTACCATTACCGACCGAGAAATTAACACAGTTTCAAGCTTATTAAAAATAAAATATGTAGAAT
>UXGD01007908.1:0-10259 GCA_900474315.1 Torymus auratus | reverse complement strand
AAATACTTAAAACAATAATTACAATTCTTAATTAGTAAATCTTACACTAGACAAAAAGTTTAATAAGCTGCATCAAGTTACATTTTCGTATTTTATCTTCTCTCGACAGTTACTTCCGTCAGAAATGACTCTAATTAATTGGTAATTACAGAAAAACTTCGTCTCGATTACAGGAATAACGTTTTCTATTACTTAATTATTTATACAGCTTTTGCCATTTTCACTCTCGTATTTACAAATAAGAACTTCGTGAAACCAAGATAATACATCATAACAGTTAACAGCTGAAGTTTCAGTCTCGTTTTCGAGGTTTCCAATTGCAATTCAAGAGGATATTTATTTATATTCCATCTCAGTGAAAATTTTTTTTTTTTTTTTTATTTCGTTTTTACTTTTTAGTTTTCATCGTTCAAGACAATTTTATTATTAACGTTCGTCAACGCAAGTATTACGGTATAGCTAAAAATTCACCTACACGCGTACTCTGCCTAGTAAACGCGACGTATGCTGACTTTGCCACTTGTCCCGGCCCCCCGACGAAACAACACTAAAAGATCGTCACGAGGCAGTCGGGGAGTCAAGCGGCGAAGCACGTAATAACAAAACAGATAAAACGGACTCCTTATATATCTTAAAAAAAAGAAAGACAAAAAATATATCTTGAATATGATTATAACTTGGCAAACCTAGCTGTTATTTCAATGCTTAAGTCTATTAATTATCTTTTAAAATGATGTGTTTCCATTGTAATTCATTTGTAATCTCCTGCGAACGATATGCATTTTATTTTTATTTTTTATTTTGTTTTTTCACTCTCAACCGTTGAGTTTGGGTCGGTAGTGCGCGTCTGCGTGTATATACGTAACTATACACTTCAAGGGTAAGGGGATTCGATTTTACAAAGTAAAACGCGATCGTGCAAATACATGCTTCGAAAAAGTATCAACAGAAAAGACTGTATTCATGTACGATTAAAAACATTCAACTATCTATTCCGTACTAACGTTTTGTGCACCGAGCGTCGACGCAACTTCACTCGAACGTTTTTCTTCCGTCGAAGTCACTCTCTCCCCCTCGCTCTTGACCATGATTTTTTATACTTAATTATTATAATACACTTGTGATTTTCAATAATTCTTGTCGAATCGGAATATCATATTTCAGTTTTCCTAAAAATTTCTAATAAACAGTTAAAACCTCTCCTTTTTACACGTTTCGCTCTATGTACACAAAGTAACATATTCGATATCTTAAAGTTATAGAAAAGCATCTTAATTTAAAATGCAAAAATTGGCATCAAAGACTCGTTAATCGTATTTATTTTGAAAAAATTTAATTTTTATCCTCGCAATCACATTTTTCCTCGGCATCACGTATTCGTTTAATTTACTGGAAAATTCGTTAAAATAAACTTTAAAAAAATAAAAATTAAACTTTTCAAAATATACACGTTCTTCCTTTAACACTAAATTAGCATTAACATTGCAGTTGTGAAAATGCTTCACATTAAGACTACTACATGATTCCATTTAAAAGTCACTATAGGGAACTCACTGATCACATTATTATATATATTCATACCATTCGGTTAAAAGGGGTAAAATTCTTGAAAATCACACGTATACATGACTTTTAAAAGTGTTTTAAAATTGTTTTTCAGGTTTACCGCAACCATGTTTAATAATTTTTTTTCTGATTTTCTTATTATTTTTTTTATACATTATGCATTTTTGGTGCAAAAGTAGAGGTTCAACTCGGGGAAGCACATTATTATTCATTACTTATTATTAAGTCTGTTCATTCAACTTCAAACGACATACTTTACAACAGTATGACTGTTTTTATTTTAAAATCTACGTTTCCTGTTGCTTTGCTCTTTTTGTCTCTCATTATCATATCCACCCTCTTATTTTCTCTCTTTCTGTCAGCTTGCAAAAGAGCTGACATTGTGTACAACGGAAAGGCGAGAGATAAAACTGATTCATCTATCTTTCTCTCTTTCTCTCACTCTCGCTCTTTCGCTTTCTTTTTACAATATGTATATAAAACTTGCAGAGCATCTGTCGTATCTTGTCTCATCTGTACAACTTTCACGATGACCCGTAAAACGTTTTGAAGCTGCTAACTATAGCCTCCACTCAATCGTTCGACGCGAAATGCTTTTTCGTGTTGAATTCCAGTTCACCCTGATTGTTATCCTGATATTTGTCTTTTGTTTTGTTTAATTTTTTTGTTATTCGTCTCTTGAGTGGCACTGATGGAAAGTTAGGAATGTGATATAGATAAGGCATTTTCTTCGCTACTCATCGGCTCGCTTGAGAATCATTGAAATGCAGGAAAGAATGTTGCGTTAGGTTGCTGCTGCTGCAGCGGCGAAGTGAAGCCCATCGTTGGCATAGCTATAAACGAAAATTTTTTATTAGTGTCATATACTATTTAACTCTTTCGCCTCTACCACTACTTCTTTGAAGCCTATTTTATCGTTATTATTTTACCATATACCGTTAGTAAGAAGTTATTTATAATATAATTTATTTGTATATTTTCTGGTTAAATAAATAAATAAATGAAATAACGGCAAATGAGACATAAAATAGAGATTTCACTTCTATAGTGCCAAAACTTTCTACTAGTAAAAATATGATTTTCAACAAAAGATTTCAACTCACCGAGTGGCGGCCGAACCTGATGCTGCGGGCTGTTACTCGCCAGCTGGTTCATTGTGGGCGCCGGGCCGCTCTGCTTCGTCTTGCTGCCCATGATGTTATCCAGGTCGATGTTCAAACCGGCGCCCTTCCACGTCGAGCCCACTTGCTGCTGCTGCTGCTGCGAGTGGGCGGCGTTCATCTGGTTCTTCATGTCCGACGCGCTGATCGGCGTAAGTGGTGCTGCACCTGCGTGTTTGCGTTCGAAATTGTACAGTTATACGTTTAGGCTTCAACGAGAGTTTGAATTAGTGCGTGATGGTTAGTGAACAATGAAAAGTCTAGGTTTATTAGTAAAATAAGATTTATTCGGTATGTATTGTGCGTGATTTTGTGACAAGTGATATGGTACAGTCGTGATGAAAATATTTAGTTATGATTAAAATAGAAAAATGGAATTTGTACATGGCCGCTGTGGCAATTTCACGTTCCCTTAGCGTTATAAATTTAAAGTTACAAAATAATAAGTATAAAAAACCTCTAAGCGCAATAACATCCTATATCTTACAAGTACAACATTTTGTCCTCTAAAGAAACATACAAATAACGAACTATATTCGTTGCTGTAAAGCTATTTAACACTTTAAGTAAATAAAAAACTCGTAGAGTTTCAAACATAGGTATACTCATTACCCTCACATATCTTAAACTATGCAATAAAGCTAATAACCATCCTCCACAGGCCTCATCTTCATCCTCAGCCTTGGACCAACCCCTGCATGATCGAGTCCACCAGGTACATCACATGTCTCCCCAGCTCTTTGCAATCACTATCCGGATCGCCTTTGAACGTGTTCTGACTGACACCCAGCAGCCACTCCCTGATCTCCGCAATCGCGCCGAGCATCTCGCTTCTGAGCACAAACTCCGGCACACTGAGCAGCACAGCCGCGACGCACTTCATCACTGCGAGGCGTACCTTACCCTCGTCGTGGTACCTAAGCGTCCAGGCCAATTCCAGCACCTCCTTGCCCATCTTTGCCGCTACCGTGCAGTTCTGCGCGGCGTTCATGATGACAGCCAGAGTTTCCAGGAATCGCGTGAGTAAAATGTTCTCCTGGTCGCGGTAGCTGCGGGGCAGCTCGTACATGAAGCTGCGGTTGGCGCTAGAGAAGCCGTAGATCAGAGGGTAGAAGAAGGATGAGACGAAGTTGCCGAACTTGTTTATGGTGGTTTTAGCGAGTTTCGTAGCGTGCGCGAAGTGACGGGTGTTGGTGGATATCCTGCGCTGGACTACCTCGCGCCAGTCCACCGATGGATGCGTGGACTCGTCCATCGGATCGTCGAAGTCGTCGTCATACAGGGTCTCGTATTTCTTCGATCTGTCCGTCTCGATGAACAAGCTTACAGGTTTAGATAGTTTCTTCCTCTTCACGAGAACCTTATCCTCCTCATCGTTGTTGGCTATTTCTACAGCAGACAGTCTTCTCGCAGACTCGCAGAGGATATCCAGCATAAGCATCCTCTGCTGCACGGAGTACTTGGACAGCTCAGAATGGAACTCCTTGCAGATATACTCGGCCGTTGGGTTCGGGTGCGTCGTCACCACAGCGACGCAGGCCTTGAACGTTAGCGCTTCGAAATCATCCACGGCGCATTTCTCGGTCAGGTTCATGAAGATCTCGAGGAGCTCGCAGGCGAAGCTCGCGTCGTCGTTGGGCAGCTGCGCGAGGATCAGTTCCTCGCTGACGCGGAGGGTTTGCTCAAAGATGTCAGCATCTTCTTCGCCCTTCGGCTCGCCATTGACGAGGTTGTCGCGGAGGTCGCGAAGATAGAGAGGTTTGAGCTTTTCTTTCTGGTCAACGTCGTTCGACATGTCGTAAGGAACTAGGTCGTCGTCGCTGTCGAGATCCTCGGTAACTTCAGATGTAGTTGGTTGACGTTTGATTGATTCCTTTAATATTGTCAAGGCATTCTTTGGTTGCGAGGCGATGATCTCTGTTGGTTTAGGTTCAAAGGCACTTTTCAAAATCTTGCATTCCACTCCTAATTCATACACTTTCTTACTCCCCACATTTGAAAACTCCATTTCCCCAACGACCAATTCCACATCCACATCCATCTTTTCCTGCCTATCTCTAATCTCCAGCTTCCTCAACATCTCCACCATAGCCAGCGCGCTCTTCGCCATTCCGTCGTATTCAAACTTCAGTTTCTCCACTTCTCCCACATTGATCAACACCTCCATCAGCACTTCCCCAGTTACCATACCAACAGCTCTAATCTCAACCTCGCTCGATCCCAGGTGCGTGGGAATCCCCGAGAACACGAGTTTCACCATCTCGTCGCGTTCGGTCGGCGTTAGATGACTTCTCGTCGCTCTCACGGCTAAGATAATGATTTTCGTGATATACAGATGCTGATCGAAGGTTGTATGGTTCAGTGCGCTCTTGTCGCCCCAGATGTCGAGCAGCTTTGTAACTAGCTTCACTAAGATTCTGTCGTCGCTGGTTTGGGCGTACAGGAGGTACAAGACCAGATTGTTAAGCAGATTATCGTCCTTGTACCAGGACATCAAGGGGATTCTAATGGTGAGCGTGTGGCGCCAGTTGTCGTTGGCCGATAGATTACCGAAGATTTTCGGCGTGAACTTGCTGTGCTTTAGGAACAGAACTGCGATGGATTCCACGCTATGCGAATCGACGTCATCTAGAATTTTGTATAGAAAGTTTTGCAAATCGTTGGTGTTTGGTAAGCACCATTCCATCAAGATATCCACCAATGGCACGAGGTCATCTGAATTCAAAAGTAGGAACATTTTACTAAGTAGCATTGAAATAATCCTTGTATCGACCTCTACTTTCTGAATACAACGCGCTTCGCTGAGAAAGTAAATAGCCCGGGCTATGTGAAAGTTAAGCACGTTCGTAAAGTTCCTCAGCTTGAACGTATCCAATAGCTCCCTCTGCATCTTATTAGCCACCCTGTTCGGCAAGGACACTACGATCTGAATGATACTCTGCCAGATTTCATCTTCCGAGCTTTTCTCCAGCTCGCTTACACCAGCTACCCGACTAGACGTAACGACAGCCGACAGCAAAGCGTCGCTCATCATCAGCTCCTCCAACAGCAACCCGTAACACTTGACGACGCTCTCGTCCTCCGCCACCTTCATCCCTTGCGTCAGCGCAAGCAACGTTTCGTTCACCAGCTGGCAGTCCGCACCATCCACTACGAACAGTCCACGCACAGCAGCGTCCGACATCGGCCAATGTGCGTCGAACACCTCCGTCAAACTCTCCAGCACTCGGCTGTATACTATAACATCCACCTTACAATCCGTCTCATCATCTTCGCCAGCAAACTTTTGAGGGGTCAGCGGTCCGGGTAGAAACTTGGAGTACTCTAGTATTTCGGCTTGGAGCTTCTTCAGTGCGGCTTGGCTCTTGTTACTGGCGATTGTGCGGAGGGACTCCAAGAGCCGCTCACTCGCACGCCTCTCGTGATTGCTGCGAGCTGCAAGGAAAGGCTGACTTGGCGGCATTATACGAAGACGCGGACTTAGGTTACCGCTTTTTTCACGCAGGACGCATGCCGCGAAAGAGAGAAGAGAGAAGATGAAGGTAGGAGAATGTAGGTGTGCAATGTGATAGGTCTATCAGTATTTAATGTTTTTGACAGACAGAAATTAAAAAGAAAACATTTAATTAATTAAATAATGTGAAGAGCTGTTAAGACCCGAAAGAGGCGCAGCAGTTATAAACAAAACTAAAAGTAGGTAAAGGATAGTTTTAATTCACTTTCCTGACACATTCTGAGAAAATTTTTTTAATTTTCCTAAAAATTACTCAGTTCAAAAAAATGTTTTTGTTTTAATTTTAATTTCTGTAGTTTTTTCAAGCATTCTGCACTTTTTCAGAGACATATTTGCCCATGTCCATGAATAATTTTCAGAAAAACATTAAATACTCATACAAGAGTAATACAGATTCGTGCGAAGCTGCTTACCTGAATTACTGAAGGGGCTCACGGGGTCCGAGTTGAAGAGGTTCGCGTTGTTCATATTATTCGTCTGGCCCATCGTCGGCGCGATCGGAGCATTGAAACCGGCCAAGTCGGATAGTAAGTCGGTATTTGACATTGCTGAAAAAATTAAAATCACATTAATTTCACGTTCAATGTATCTCATCCGATATGCTTTATCGACATAGTCCGCAAAAGTACATTTGAGGAAGGGTCAAAGTCTGTTAAAGTTTCTATTTGATAACCAAAGCTCTTATCAATGACTAAAAACATAATTTCAGTAATAAATTAATTGTATAAAAACGTTGACATCCCTTATCTCATTCTTTCTCGCCCCTCGTTTTTATCCAACACAAAACCCCTACTCACTGGTATTATTATTGCTATTATTGATGCTCTGCGGCTGGCCAGTCTGCACGTTGAAGAGATCATTGCCACCAACCCCGAAGCCGGTGTTCGCCGTTGTGCTTAACGGCGCCATGAGATTATCCGCCATGGGGTTCCCGATATTTGGAATCGTCGCGCCTAGTAGCGATATCTGCGGCTGCTGCGTCGCTTGAGGTTGGGAGGTGATGGTGAGGCTGGAGTCAAAAGCAGACGTGAAGTCGGCGAACTCATCACCACCTCCATCTTTAGGTTTAGAGATGAGAGGTGGTACAGTAGTGGCGGCTGTATTAGTAGTGGCGGCGGTGGTGGCGCCAAAGGCTGAGGTGAAATCACCAAAATCGGCGTTCGGGGCAGCAGCGGAGGTGGCCAGCGGTACGTAGTTCTCGGCGCGAGGGTTGAAGTCGTCGTCGGCCACGTCCGACGTCGTGTTGCCTGGAATAGAGAGAAAGAGGAGTTTGGTTATAAGCGTTGTTGCGAGGTGTGATATTTCGGTCAGAATAATAATCGAGAATAACTTATTGATTTAAGAACGCGGGGAGATATTAACGACGGTCGAATGAAAATAACCCCTGTTAACGTTAAATGAGCGTACATGATTTGATAAAATTAACGGCGATTGAAATATTAGGTCATAAAAAAAATGTTTTCATAATATCATTACGTTATATTTAACGTAGAGAATAAGACCTGGCTGTAGTGACGTAGTAAAACCTTACTTTTAACTCTTATTGCATTTCAGCAGCTACTATATTTAACTGACGCTCTGGAAACACGAGTCTCGAATATAACTGCTACATTACTTATAATAAATATTACAAACTTTTCGAACAATTGATTTACTATATTTTATTTTTTTTATTAAAATTTCAGCCTTATAGAATTCCAAATTTATTTTTACCACAATTCAAGACAGTCTTTTTGAACCACGTTACTGATAGTTGATAATTTATATCACAAACAACATCTTTTACCTACTAAACCGTTTAAAAAAAAAAGTAACGACGATCCAACAATACCTGTACCGTTATCATTCTGCGAGTCAAATATATCATTCAGTATATCGTTCTGACTCCTCTGCGGCTGCGCCGGCGGCTGTTTCACCGGGGACGTCATGAGGTTGGCCTGCGGCTGCTGTGTTATCTGCTGCTGCTGCTGATCCTTGCCGTAGTTCGCCGCGGCTCCAAGGTCGACTTTCTTGATAGGCCTCTGGGCCCTGGCAGGCGAGCGGTTCGTTACAGGCGACGTGGCCGTCGTCTTCACCGTCGTCACCGTTACCGAGCTAGCCTCTGTCGTGTCCCGGTACTCGCGGCGTTCGCCCACTGCGCCTGGACTCTTCCGAGGACTGGTGTGGTGGCCGCTGGTCTCGACATCCGAGTCCTCGCGTTCGCCGTCGTCGCTGTAAGAGTGTGGTTGGTTATTAATTGTTGAAGGATATAATGCGACTAAGTAATTTTTTGTATATAGGTAACGATGGCTATGCTCTTGGTAACTTTGACTGAATAATGAGAAAGTTGCCTTCTTTTTGAACCTTTTAGGGGAAAATGTTGTTATACTTATTGGCTTTCACTATTAAGTTTATTATACAAAGATCAAAGGAATCGATTTTTAATATCAAGAAGCGCTGTTGCAAGCGCCTGTCGGGAGTTGCCCGGAACCAGAATACCTTTGTAGTTTAAAGTCCATTTTTATACATATATTTAGAAAAAGGTCTGTAAATAATTAACTTGAAAAAGTTCAGTCACTTAGTCGTTTACACTGATAGCAACGGAAGCACAGAGTTTACTTTTTAAGTAATTATACAAAAAAATCTTTAAATTACTATATTTTGAAATAAACTATTTTTTCCTACAGTATACTACACTAAAGAAACTAACAATACCTATAAATAATGTCAATAGATTGTAATGGCGAAATTCAAATAAAATATATATACTTTACTATACACTGGCAACGTCATTTCCTTTCAAAATGTCGGAAACTTATTAATATACCAGCCTCAAATAAAAAATTAACCGAAAAATATTATATCAGCTGTTTCTACATCTCAATTATATCATTCAGTGTGTATACTGGAAAGAACAAAACATGCCAAATATATTTATATGCGCTACTCGCTCGACCCACGATTGTAAAATACTCTCCTCGTGACTTGCCTACTACAACTGTCATTACCAGGCCACGTGTACATCATTCCGTTATCAAAATCCCCCGGCACTTTTGCACGTTATTTTTATTACACATTTACACCCACACACACATTTTTAATACCGTCGATATTTTTACGACCTATCGTTTTAGAAGAATTCGAGTATACGATAATATTGAAACAGCGTATAGGCCAATATTCGGCGCGCGAGACGCGAGCCTTTCGATACTAATATAGGTAAATACAAAGTAAACGATTCGTTATCTTATCTGTCAGTCACACACATATATATATATAGATAAAAATAATGTACAGTGCGCCGCGAGTACTCGACTCGACGTTGCGCGCATCGTAATTTTTTCATACAGCTATACTGCATTTTTTATTTATATATATTATATTATATTTGCCTAGCGTTCTTTTCACAAGTTATGGAAGCGATTGCTCGTAGTGGATATGTTGAACCTACATTTTTATGGATCAGCGCGGGGAAGATTGAATTGGATTGAGCTCGTGTATATGAAATTCATAAGGTAACACGGAACGAGTCTCTTATCTCGCGATGATAAAGAAAAAATATAGACACGACACGGGGCACTGGAATCAATATATACATATATAACTCTGTACCGAGTATAAAAACTGGTCCGATGAGTTGGAAAAAGTCGTATACCAAACGTTTTCCGCTTGACACGTTTATTTTTTTCCTTTCTTTTCAATTTGCAAACTGCTTGTAGTATTTCGTATACTTGTGGAAGTCGAAGGGAATCGATACAAATGATGCAACGCCGTAAGGCAAAGTTATATATATGGGATTAAAGTCAAACTCCTTACATAAAGTAATGCTGATGTGATTACGTAATTTCAGCACTTTAGAAGCGATCCCGATGTACTGCATTTAATAACTTAATCGCCGACGGAGGCGATAACTGTCCACGATATCATCGGCAAATAGAAATTTCGAAGCGCGAAATTCGCTTTCCGGTTCTCGCGCGTATAACTTGCGAACCTGTTGGACTTTTTTTTTCTGCACCGTGTATACTTGTTGAGTACAATGG